>JAHPZR010036904.1:0-25000 GCA_019787425.1 Platygyra sinensis
TGTACCTTTAACAGCATTAAAAAGAAAGAAACAGCTGAGACACACGAGGGACATAAATTCATTTGTACACCATTTTTACGATCAAGTAATTGTAGAGCTCTAAGTAAAACAGGAGTCGAGCAAAGGAGAACTTATAAATTACTCGACATTACGTGACAGTTTGACGTAATGAAAGATTATCTTACAACGCCTGATTTGTCTGTTTTGTTAACACGTTGTTTAATATTCTGGCCAGTATCTTTCACTTCGAGCAGTATATAATAATAATTAGGCACGAAAAAAGTATTTCAGTGGTATAAAAAGAATTCAGGAAAATAGCTACAATAATTCTTCTCTTTTTTAACGGTGTCCTGGTGAATTCAGTTGTGAAATAATTTGGATAGTTTTTTAGCTCGCGTGTCGTTCACTTCGACTTGTTTTTAAATGTACGCATTTTACAAATAGGCTTTTCGTCTTCTGCATTGACATTTCTTCAAACTAATGGCCACACAGACGTGCACAAACACCTGCAATATTATTTTCCAATGTCATCCTATAAATTTAACTGAAGGCCGAAACACGACCACGACGTGTTCAGAATTCATAATTTACAAAATGAAAATGTATTGAATACAAAACAAAATATATCATATTTCCTACAACTAACATAAATAAATTTTTATTATTATTATCATTCACATTCAAGAAGGCCTTAAGATGGCTCGTAAGTATTGTTTGAATACAAAAACCTATTTTTAAGAAACAATATTAAGGACGCCCCTTGACTCAGGAGAACTTTGTTAATCATAAGCTCCATGGTTATGCGCAGTCAGAATCAGAAGGAATCCCGAAATACTCAGTACTGTATTTTTCCAGATTTATGACTCCAGAAAACTGTTGCAAAACGTGGAAAATAAGTTAAAAGTTGTACAAATGTGTTTATTATAAATTCTGGCAGCCTCGCTTAAAGGTCATCTTAGTTTGTACGTATTGAAACAGGCTGCAACAATTTCAGTTGAGCTTTTTCGATGAAATGCTTTTCTTTTGAGATTCCAAGTCCAACACATGGCCCAAGCAGGAAAAGAAGAAAATTCGACGATCGCTTCAGAACGTGGCGACACGTTTCTGCTCTTTAAAAAACAAACTAAAAAAACAACTGACGAAATTTAGTGTTATCTAAAATACGAGACAATAGGGACAATGCTAGATGAATACTTTTACCTCGAGCAACGTGATATTCAAAATTTTTATAAACACGTTTAAGTTAAGTGTTCAAACAACATAACTAACCGAACAAACCAATGTGTTCAAGAGCGCCTCGACGATAAGCGCTTATTTGCAATTGTTTTTACGCTTCCTGTAATTTTCATGCATATGAATGATGAAAAACCCTTCATGAAAGGATTGACAGAAGGCAGGCTAATTTTTTTTTTGTTTTACATTCAAGCTATAGAAATTAGCCCATTTTCCCTTGTCCTTTTTGCAAAATCCGGACCCCGCAAGAAACCAATCAGAAGATATTCTTTTTTACAGCTCTACGCTATGGTCTAACTTTAACGAAGGAGGCCTAATGATCGGAGTAATGCGTAAGTATTACAATAATAGGTATGACAGTCATAGACAATCACTTAACGTTAGAAATTCAGGGTGCTTTAACAGGCCCTACTGTTGCTATGGGAACATCATATACCATGATTGAAGATAACCACAAATTGTTCGCCAATGATTGTGTATTTGTGATACCACTATTGTACCATTACTCATGATAAAGAGTAGTATTGACCCATCAAAGTGTTCCAGCAGGAAAATACTGAAAAATGTTGCCAGCCACCTTAAATTAAAGCAGGGGTGTCAGTGGTCTGAACACTTGTAAGTGTTTTGGTTTAATATGAACTGCGTTTGAACATTACAGTTAGTAATAATGGAATTGCGATTAATTATAATTTTCAATGCCGTTGGTAAGTTTAAAACCCGTAAAATCCCTCTTTACCTCTCTGATTGGTAATTTTGCTGTTTATGTTGTAATATTGACTTAACCTGGACAATTCAACAGTATATAACAACTTATCTACCTTTTAATTACACGCTGTTATAAATTTTTAAAGGTAATCAAGATTGTCGAAATTTGCATTCAGTAATGAAAAAGTTCAAGGAAATTTTTTTTTTTTTCTGGTTCTCAGTTATTTTTTTATGGCTTCTTCAGTGGACTTTCCGTATCTTTCCCGTCATTTATAATCCACTTTCTTTTCTCTTTTTCATGCAAGAACGTGTTATGATCGAAATTACAACCCTTACAGCTGTGCAAGCTCTCCAAAGTCACTACTTACTCAATTATGGTGATTGCATAGCGGGCTTTTTGATAGGTTTAGGAAATCTGTTTTCAAGTAATTGAATAAACCTATCTACCAAATATGGTAATATTAGGGCGTGCGTTGAGTTTATGGTATTTTCTCGTCGTAAAGATAAGGGATTTACAAAGACCGTTTGAAACAACTTCACCGATTGAGAGAAAAGATGGGCAGTGATTTTCCTGGTCAAACTTTGTTGCAAAACAGCCCTTTTTACAAAAGTATTCTCGGATAGACGTTTTGTGACTGTTTCTGCTGTTTCTGCTGGAATTAACAAGCCTCTTGGAATAAAAAGGTAGGAAATTGTGCTTTAATTAATAATAATAATAAAAAAGCTTATAACTTTATGAAAGAGAAAGCAGTCATTTGTGTTTTTCCTTATTTTGTTTTTGTTTCTTTTTTTGATGCACGCTTGTGCAAGTCACTTCCCTTGTCAGTATTTTCAAGCATTCCCTACTAAATTAAATATTCCTGCTTACCATGTGTTGTGCAGTATTCAGATAGTGGAAGTCATTACGAAATTTTTGTAATTATTATTAATGGTCAAAATGACAAATACGCTTTATGTTAAACAGTTTTCTTTGTTCTTCGCTTTGGCGCACGCGTTTAGGCCGCGTACACTGCACAATGTAGCAAACTAGAAAAAAAAAAAATCGAAAATTAAGGAAGGTGAATCTTCAGGGAAAGCATACCAAGTTTGAGTGGTCCGGGTTCGAGCTCTGGGCGGGGACATTGTGATGTGCTCTTGGGCAAGACACTTTACTTTCACTGTGACGGCCTCTCTCCAGCCAAGTGTATAAATGGGTTGCGGCGAACTTAATGCTGGGGAAGTAACCATGCGATGGACTAGCATCCCATCCCATCCAGAGAGGCGGGGGGGGGGGGGGGGGGGGAGAGGGGGTATGAGGGGGAGGGGAATAGAAATACTCATATTGAGTATGCTCGGACCTCGTTTGGCACTTGGCCCGTATGCAAACTTCACCTACCTACTGTCTATCCATGTTATTTAACATGCTACACATCTCACGTCGAATACGTTTTCCGACTGGATGAGAACCTGTCACGTGTAATCGGCCAAAACTCACTAACTCCCTAAAGGAAACTCTCTAGTGAAACAACAACTTGAACCTTTGACTCGCACGTGATCAGGTCGTGCACCTTGAAGGCGTTGGTGGCAAATTGTCATTCATTCGGACGTCGATCAAATGCGTGTTGACAGGAAAGTCAATGAAGTAAGAAAACGTTTCTCACTAGAGAAGGCATTCATCATTCAGGAAAAGGGAATGAAGCGAATTATAATCGTAAAACCATATCAGATTAACAAAAGGGAAAACTGGAACGTTTTGTGTCCCCAAGCCTTTAAGTTGGCGCTAAAAGTGGGTCGCATGAGTTCGACAACTTGCTCGGTTCGATCGCTGTCGCCAGGTACGAAAATAGTTGTTCCATTTACAACATGCAGTTCCTCGTCAAAAAACATACAGAATTCACGAGTTGAGCATAAGAAGAAGATAGACCTGAGACTGAGCATGACTGAGTAAGGACGTCATCATCATCATCAATCTTTATTTATCCACGAGATCATATCACTTTACATGGTCTTCCTAGGAATCGTGTTTAAAACTAGACTAAAATACTCTAAGGAACTATAATGTTAAAAATACAAAAACTTACATTATGAATGATAAGACTTAAAATGAGTCAAGGTGATCGCTAGCTCCGTAACTTTTGATGTACTCTCCCACGCGTTTTGATATTTTTTACGGAATTTTCATCGCCACTTTCATCTCTGTTTAAACGGAAAACGAGAGGAAACAATTCACCTACCAGTGAGACTATT
The DNA here is from genome assembly GCA_019787425.1 of Platygyra sinensis. Classification (NCBI taxonomy): domain Eukaryota; kingdom Metazoa; phylum Cnidaria; class Anthozoa; order Scleractinia; family Merulinidae; genus Platygyra; species Platygyra sinensis. The sequence continues at coordinate 4,165 of JAHPZR010036904.1, forward strand.
TCCCCCGAAAAGAAGCGGTTGATAGAGAGTGTGAAAGAACATCAAGCGAACGCTCCACCCGCCATTGCATCGCCGCCTAAGAACAACGATTCTGAAGACGTAGTTTTGTCAGCCCTCAATATGGCACAGGATTTTGCCTCGAAAGTAGACCTAATATTATCAAAGCTAAGCCAACTGGAAAACATTGGCACACAAATAAAAATATTACAGGACTCCGTGGATCGAATGAATCAAACGATCGCAAACCTACAAAGTGATTTCTACCGCCTAAAGGAAGACGTACGGAATACAGTTGAAGAAACAAGTGCGCTTAAAACAAGCGTAAAATTCCTGAACGATGAAGTGGAAAATAGTAAGAGAAAACTCCAAGACGACGAAGAGAGGTCACAACAGGAGATGGATCACTTGCACCTCCAACTCCTAAATTATGAAGTGTATAGCCGCCGCGAAAATCTTCGCTTCTACGGCATTTCAGAAACCGAAGAGGAAGAGAACACGGAAGCCGTATTGAAAGCCTACTTGGAGAAAGAGTTAAATTTGGAAAACGCCCAATATATCGAGTTCCAAAGAGTTCACCGCGTCGGCAAAAGGGATCGAAACACAAGAAAACCCAGGGCCATCAAAGCACGCTGCCTTCACTTCAAAGATCGAGAAAACCTCTTTTCTTGCCGACGTAACATCGATAGGCAGTCGAATTTCGGTATTGGCCCAGATCTACCTAAGCAGGTGATTGATATGAGGAAGAGGCTTATTCCGAAGATGGTGCAAGCAAGAAAAGATGGAAAAAGAGCAGCCTTCAGTAGAATAGAACCCTATAAACTCTTTATTGACGGCGTGGAGGTAAAATAGAGATAAGCAATTACTGAGTTTTCCTTTAACTATCTTAGGTGAGGACGGCTTCTCGAAACTAAGCGGCCTACGAGCTGATTAGTAAACATCTGCTAAGCTTCAAGCTTTTAAAACGGTTCCAGGTTATTTATTTATAGAATTCGCAGGGAGTAGTTCACTTCTTAGTTTATTTTTTTCGTTTCTATAAGGAGCTATCGATTAGCATATTCCTTAGTTTTTCTTTCGATCTAAACAAAAGCATAACACTTGATCTCGTCCAAGCGTAGCTTTAACAGTTTAATTCTTCATACTGGCTACGTTTTTTACCTCGTTTCTTTTGTTCTGTTATGTATGTTATTCTATATTTATTCAGTTTGCACTTAACAAAGTCACGAATGCGTTAATTGTTCGGGTAACAGTGACCCTTCTGGGAATAACAGCTACTGTTTTGATCTCTCTTTCACCATATGTATGCAACTGAATTTCAATGGATTCAAACAACCTAAAGTTTAAAACTCTTTCGCTGAACGTTCGGGGCATGCGTACTTTTGAAAAACGTAAGTCCATTTTCAACTGGCTAACCAAGCAAAATTCACACATCTGCTTTCTGCAAGAAACTTACAGCACTGAAGAGATTGAGAATCAATGGAAAAAGCAGTGGCCCGGAGACATTTACTTTGCTCATGGTTCTATCCATAGTCGTGGGGTCGCGATCCTTATGCGTAAATCCTATGACTTCAAATTGAAATCGGTTCGATCGGATGAGGAAGGGAGGTACCTTATTCTAGAGACAACTATTCAAGATGTTCCATTCCTTCTGGTAAATATTTACGCTCCCAATACCACCACTAAGCAATCGCTGTTCTTCCAAACATTGCCTGAGCTCATCAATGATGAGGGATACAATGATCCTGACTACAAAATTATATTAGGAGGGGATTTAAACGTAACTATGGATCCAGACCTAGATTGTTCGGGTGGAAACCCTGTGTTAAAAGACTCAGTTAAGTGTGTGGAGGACATAATGTTGAATTATGATTTAGTCAACATCTGGAGAATCCGTAATCCCAATAGCAAGAAATTTTCTTGGAGACAAAAAAGCCCAATTATTCAAAGACGCCTCGATTATTGGCTCATAAGTGATTTATTACAAGATGACGTAGCTAAAGTCGACATAGTGACAGCTATCAGAACGGATCACCACGCAATAACATTAGCAATTGACAGTTTAAGTGATCAGCAGCGTGGCCCATCTTTTTGGAAGTTCAATAACAGTCTCTTGGATGACACTTTTTTCGTTGAGCGTTTACGTGAAAACTTCCCAAAGTGGATTGAAGAAATTACTTTCTGCGATGATTCGAGAATTAAATGGGACTGGATGAAATTCAAAATCCGGGGAGAAAGTATATCGTATAGCAAACTGAAAGCTAAGGAAAGGAGAAATAGAATTCAAATAATCGAAAACAGGCTCAAAATGTATGAAGAAAAAATTGCAGAATCACCGACACAAAAAAATCTTGCCAACCTCCAATCGGCCAAAACAGAGTACGAAAAAGAGTATGATTGCATTGTAAGAGGCTCAATCATTCGTTCCCGCGCTACATGGTTTGAACAAGGGGAAAGAAACAGCCAGTACTTTCTGAATCTGGAAAACAGAAATAAGAAAAAAAGCTGCATACGAGAGCTTATTCGAGTAAATGGAGAAGAGACTAATAGTACTTGAATTATTGGCATTATCCATACGTAATAACGATTAAAATTAAGGGTATTGCAGTGGATTGTTCTGAAATCAAATTAGTTATATTTGCTGATGATATGACATCATTTGTTAGGGACAAACTCTTGTACCGCAACCTTTTTGATACTATCGATCTGTTTAGTACATACTCCGGATTGAAGGTTAATCACGACAAAACGGAAATTCTACTACTAGGGAATATGGAAGTAAACAGCTCAGAACTAGTAGGTGTTAATGAAATAAGTAAGGTTGTTAAAATTCTAGGAGTTCATTTCACCTTTAATCACGCAGTGTTTTATAAGCTTAACTTTGAATCTATCGAGAAATCTTTGAGACGTTTGTTGAAGGGCTGGAGCTGGAGAGGTCTTACACTACTTGGAAAAATACAAGTGATCAAGTCTTTCGCGATACCAAAGATTTTATACAGGGTCGTTCTCGTTTGAAATAGAAAAGAGTTTATCCAAAAAATAAATACCCTACTATATTCCTTTGTTTGGAAGGGAAAAGATAAAGTAAAGCGTACAGCATTTATTAACCCTATCGATAAGGGAGGCTTGAAAATGCCCAACATTGAGTCAATGATTTCTGCCCAAAGAATAATGTGTATCAAGAGCTATCTCTCCACCGATCCCGCTAGCTGGAAGATTTTTCTGGATTTCTGTCTTAAAAAAGTAGGGGGGAAATTCTTGTTTCATTTCAATTTTAACTACAATAAACTACCGATAACTCTTCCAGAAATTTTATAAAGAATACATTGTGGCATGGACTCTTTTAAACGAGGACAACCCCTCCTCATCCTCTGAAATAGCTAATCAGGTCATATGGAACAACCAGTTCATTTGCATTGAATCTAAGTCAATTTATAACAGTAGTCTGGTTGGCCTTGGAATTGTAAGAATTGGAGACCTCTATGACACACGGGGAGAATTCAAGTCGAACAAAGAACCATTATATTCAACCCTCTCACCAGTTGAACATTTTCTACTTTTCAGTCTCTTCAGTGCTTTTCCAGAAGAATGGCGCAAAATATTAAAAACAAATAAAACTTCCATCTCCTCAGAAACTCACGATCTAATCCTAACTGATTTCAAGTTACGTATTGAAGGGAAAAAAGTCAATTTCCAAAACCTTAAATCAAAGTTATTATATGACAGTTTTGTTTCTAAGATATCCAGTATACCAACAGCGCAAAAGAAATATAATGAGGCTTTCAGCACGCACACATTCCAGTTAGACTGGTAAAAGATATATCTACTGCCCTTCAAAACAACATTGGATACTAAAATGAGATAATTGCAATATAAAATATTAAACAGGATCTTATACACAAACAACATGCTGTTTAAGTTTAAAAAAGTAGATTCTCCCTTATGCGATTTTTGTGTGAAGGAGTTGGAGACCATAGAACATCTCTTTTTCCATTGTGCAAAGGTAAGCATGTTTTGGGATGATTTAAAGGTTTTACTTAATTCTTTAAATATAACTATTAGGTTGGATATCAAGAATGTCCTTTTTGGGATTTTAGATACAGATAATATAAGCATTCTAGTCAACTACATCCTTCTTGAAAGTAAATACTTCATTTACCGCTGTAAGTTAAATAAGGGCTCTTTACGTATAAGGCTGCTAGTCGATAAATTTAAAAAGACGTTCCAAACCGAACGTTTTATTGCGAAAAAAAACAACAAAATCCAGTTCCACGATAACAAATGGAAACCTCTACTCCCATTAATACAACAGTAGCTGTTACCCAAACTTCGGTTTTCTAAGATTCCCTAAATTACTCTTTAGCTTAAGTTCAAGTTGAATATGTGTTTTAATCCTTGTTGTGTAGTGTTGCGCAGTGTAGCGTAGTGTAGTGTAGTGTGGTGTGGTGTAGTGTAGTGCAGTGTAGTGTAGTGTAGTGCAGTGCAGTGCAGTGCAGGGCAGGGCGGGGCGGGGCGGGGCGGGGCAGAGCAGGGCAGGGCAGGGCAGGGCAGGGCAGGGCAGGGCAGGGCAGGGCAGGGCAGGGCAGGGCAGGGCAGGGCAGGGCAGGGCAGGCAGGGCAGGGCAGGGCAGGGCAGGGCAGGGCAGGGCAGGGCAGGGCAGGGCAGGGCAGGGCAGGGCAGGGCAGGGCAGGGCAGGGCAGGGCAGGGCAGGGCAGGGCAGGGCAGGGCAGGGCAGGGCAGGGCAGGGCAGGGCAGGGCAGGGCAGGGCAGGGCAGGGCAGGGCAGGGCAGGGCAGGGCAGGGCAGCAGGCAGGGCAGGGCAGGGCAGGCAGGGCAGGGCAGGGCAGGGCAGGGCAGGCAGGGCAGGGCAGGGCAGGGCAGGGCAGGCAGTGTTGTGCAGTGCAGGGCAGGGCAGGGCAGTGCTGTGCTGTTTGTTAACCAATCAGAATAAACCACGCGGTCAGTCGTTGATCCAACATGGCGTCTGTGTTGTAAGTGAGTATCAAACATGGTGTCAGAATAGAGGATAACGAACGCCACTGAACCGAGCATGGCCGAAGGATACGCAAATTCGTCGTACAAATGGCCAACTATGAACTGGGCTGCTGCAGACCTAAGCAAAGAATGGGAAAGGTTCTATCAACACTGCGAATTCACGTTTGGAGGACCGCTCAGCAAATGCACTGAGAAGGAGAAAATATGCAACCTTATGAGCTTCGTCGGCGACAAAGGCCGGGAAATTTACATTACCTTCCAGTGGGAAACTGTTCGTGTTGGAACAGGAGAAAGTGCTCAGGATATAAATGAGAGAGACATACTCGAAAGAGTCGTCGGAAAGTTCAAAGCACACCTCGAAGCCAAGAAGAACCCGATTATGGCAGCAGTTAAATTTGACCGAAGACGTCAGTTACAAGGAGAAACCTTTGACTCCTTTGTCACCGATCTTAAGCTCCTGGCGCGTGGTCTGGACATGACTGAGTCAAATAAATTGATTCGGAACGCCATCGCATGCAAATCTCTGGACGAGCGAGTCAGGCAACGCTGCTTGGAGAAAAGTAAAAACCTCACCCTTGAAATGGCAATCGATATCGGTCGGATGTTCGAAGCGACTAAGGATGGAATGCAAGTGATGTCTGGCGAAGACCCTAAAGTGGAGGTCAATAAACTTGCATGGAAGGGGGGCTCGTCCAAAAAGTCCAAAAACAAGGTACCAAAGGAGAAAAATGTGCAAGTTCCAAAATGTGATAGATGTGGATACAATGCCCACAAGCCACATGAAAAATGCCCTGCCAGAAAGGAGTCGTGCAACAAGTGTAAGAAAATTGGACATTTTGCTAATGTGTGCAGAAGCAAGAAAAGCAATGTCAACTTACTAAATGAAATGGACTATCCTGGAGAAGGCTATTCTAGTGATGAGGAGGGTCCTGAAAGTGATGTGCAACTACTTCATGTAGCAAGCCTGGAAATGAATGGCATCCGTGACAAAACAAAAACCAGTGAAAGTGATGAATGGTGGGAGGTGGTAGAAGTGGGTAACAGTACCCTGCACTGTCAACTCGACACTGGTGCCTATGCAAGTGTTATCAACACTACTCATCTCAAGCAAGCAGCACCCAGGGCCCTGATCAAACCAACCAAGAAGACCCTGGTGTCATACAGCCAACACCGAATCACACCAAAGGGCTACGTCACTCTTCCCGTAAGATTTAAGGACAGGGAGTTAAATGTGAACTTCTATGTCATAGATAGTGAGCAGAAGCCAATATTGTCAGGTGAAGTTTGTCAAGCCCTCAACCTGGTTCAGCGGGTACATAATCTACAGGAACATGTAGATCCAAGCTTAAAGGAGCTACTCAACCAGTATCCAGATTTACTAAGTGCATCAGGAGCCATGCCTGGAACTTACTCCATCAAGATTGACCCCAAAGCAACACCAGTAGTGCATGGACCTCGTAGACAACCTGCAGCACTCCTTCCCAAGATCACAGCGAAGCTTAAGGAAATGGAAAAGGAAGGACACTTAGTCAAAGTTTCACAGCCCACTGACTGGGTTAACTCTATGGTAGTTTCAAGTCGAGGTGAAAAGATCAGGATCTGCCTTGACCCGGGTGATCTCAATAAAGCAGTAAAACGGGAGCATTATCCAATCCCCACTGTAGAAGAAATTGCAGCCAAGATACCTGAGGCAAAAGTGTTTACAGTCCTTGATGCGAAGAGTGGGTATCTCCAGATGAAACTAGACTACGAGTCTAGTCTACTGACAACAATGAACACCCCAATAGGCAGATACAGATGGTTAAAACTACCATTTGGAATCAAATCAGCTCCAGAGCTGTACCAAAGGGCCATGGATGAAATGTTGGAGGATATTGATCACGCATATGCCATCATGGATGACATACTGATTGCAGGACGTGACATTGCCCACCACGACTCAGTCCTAAATGAAGTTCTCCACCGTGCCAGAACCTACAACCTTAAGCTGAACTTCGAGAAGGTCAAAGTGCGAAAACAACAAGTTCCATATGTGGGCCACATCATCTCAGCAGAAGGCCTTAAACCAGATCCGGAGAAAGTAAGAGCTATGAAGGACATGCCACCCCCCGAAACAAAAGAAGATGTGCGTCGGTTCCTGGGATCTATCCAGTACCTAGCCAAGTTCCTCCCAATGCTAGCTGAAGTTGAAACACCACTGCGGGAGCTGACAAGGAAAGATGTACTCTTCCACTGGGACAAGCCACAAGCAGCTGCGTTCCAGAAGCTCAAGGATATGTGCTGTGAAGCTCCTCTGTTAGCCTACTATGATGTCAGAAAAGATGTGACCATACAATGTGATGCCAGCAACAGCGCTGTGGGTGCGGTCCTACTGCAAGAGGGAAGGCCAATAGCCTACGCATCCCGAAAACTTCGACCATCAGAGCTCAACTGGGCGCCAATAGAGAAAGAAATGCTGGCCATTGTGTTCAGTACACAGAAGTTCAGAGAGTACATTCTGGGGAAAACAACCCTGGTCCAGACTGACCACAAACCCCTGGAAATGATACTGCGCAAGCCCCTGACAACAGCACCATTAAGATTGCAGGCAATGATGCTGAGAGTGAGTGGCTATGATCTAAGCGTAGAATACCTGCCAGGGAAGAAGCAAGTCCTCGCAGACACTCTCAGCCGAGCAAGTCTAAATGAGGTTCCACCGGAAGAAGAGGAGATACAAGTAAACATGTTGGAAAGAATCTCCGTGTCTGAGCCAAAGTATGCAGAACTCCAACAAAACACAGCAAATGAGCTTCATGAATTGTATGCTATGATCCAAGCCGGCTGGCCAGACACAAAGCAACAAGTCCCACACAGCATCCGCCAATACTGGGACACACGTGATGAGCTCGCGGTGCTAGATGGAGTAATCTACCGAGGAATGAGAATCGTAGTCCCCCCGTCTATGAGGCCAGCCATGCTGGAAATCATACATGGAACACATCTGGGAATCGTAAAGTGTAAGCAAAGAGCCAGGGAAGCCCTTTACTGGCCCGGCATGAGTGGGCAGATAGAAGACAAAGTCAAGGATTGTACCACGTGCCATGATTATGCCCCTGCACAACAGAAAGAGCCTCTGATGCCGAGCCCTGTTCCGGACCTGCCTTGGGAAAGAGCCGCTTCAGACATTTTCGCCTTTGAAGGTGAACATTACCTGTTGCTAGTTGATTACTTCTCCAAGTTTATTGAGGTGACCAAACTGAAGGATCTGACATCCCTGGAGACCATTGAAGTCCTGAAAGAGCATTTCAGTCGACACGGCATCCCAGCAACACTCGTCACTGACTGTGGTAGCCAGTACACAAGTAGGGAATTTGAGACATTTGCTAAAAGCTACACCTTTGAACATGTCCTAGTAAGCCCGAAGCACCCCAAAGCAAATGGGGAGGCTGAAGCCGCAGTCAAAACAGTGAAATCTATATGGAGAAAGAACAAAGACAAGAGAAAAGCGCTACTAGAGTACAGGGCATCCCCACTTCCAGCAATTGACTTGTCCCCGTCACAGCTCTCTATGGGTCGCAGGCTTCGAACGACACTCCCAATAGCACGTGGTCTATTGGAGCCTGAAACACATAGCACCCAGAAGATAAGGGCAAGAATGAAGCATGGCAAGGACAAGCAGAAGTACTACCATGACCGCCAAGGAACCAAAGAGCTACCACCACTCAGAGCAGGCGATCATGTCAGAGTAAGACCTGAGCCAGGGTCAAAGGAGTGGAGAGCGGCTACCGTAGTCCAGAAACATGCCTTGCCTAGATCATACGTGGTAGAGGTGAACGGCCGAAGAATCAGGCGTAACAGAGTGGCTCTAAGAAACGACTCAGCCAAGTCTCATATGGAATACCGTAAACGCCATGGAAACATCGCTCAGCAGACAGAACCAGAGCCTGACAAGACACATGCGGCTCCCACGTCCCCAGCAAGCCCACAAGTGGACCCCACTGCACAGGAACACCACTTAAATCCCTCACCTGCTGAGGAAATGCCAGCAGGTGGTGTGCCACCTCCAGCGGACATCGCGGAAGCTAAAGACCCGCCCTTCTATAAGACTAGAAGTGGAAGACAAGTCAGGAAACCAGTCAGACTAGACCTGTAACTAGTCGTTATGTTACAAGGGACACTTTATGAAACATGAACAATGACAGACACAGATGAATTAATGTTGAGATTATTATTATTTTATTTTATCCTTTTTCTTTTATTTACAGTTTTCTTTTTAGTTTTAAAGATTGTGATGTGAAGGGGGGGGGATGTTATGTATGGCAATTATGTATGGCGATACCGCTGGCCATGATCTCTAGTTGTTCGATTATTCAGTTATTGTTTGTTAACCAATCAGAATAAACCACGCGGTCAGTCGTTGATCCAACATGGCGTCTGTGTTGTAAGTGAGTATCAAACAGTAGTGTAGTGTAGTGTAGTGTAGTGTAGTGTAGTGTAGTGTAGTGTAGTGTAGTGTAGTGTAGTGTAGTGTAGTGTAGTGTAGTGTAGTGTAGTGTAGTGTAGTGTAGTGTAGTGTAGTGTAGTGTAGAGTAGAGTAGAGTAGAGTAGAGTAGAGTAGAGTAGTGTAGTGTAGTGTAGTGTAGTGTAGTGTAGTGTAGTGTAGTGTAGTGTAGTGTAGAGTAGAGTAGTGTAGTGTAGAGTAGTGTGGTGTAGTGTAGTGTAGTGTAGTGTAGTCTAGTGTATATGCATATGATCATGATGAAAAGGAGTAGTCCTACAGATCAGAGCAGCTAATTAATGAAGGGTCTTTGGAATGGCTATGAGAGAGTTGTGAAAATCATATGAAATACTGGTAGTGAACTTTTGTTATGATAATTATATGAAGTGCTTATTGGTAGTAATTTAATTATACATGATCATGCATGAATTATATATAATTTTCTGTCATGATCAGCTATGAAATGGATCAGAGCTGCCTTCATAGCACAAGGTAAGTTATGAAATGGCTATGAAAATGCTATGAAACATCAACAAGTGGGCTATGAAGAAGCTATGAAAATCCTATGAAAGAGTGAAATTTCCTATGAAGTAACTCCCGGGTATATTTTATAGGCAATAGTGCCTATGAAATGTACATTTTCTTTCAGCTATGAAATAGCTATGAAAGGGAGCCAGCTTCATACCATTAGGCTACCTTTGAAATGGCTATGAAGAAGCTATGAAGTGGCCATGAAGTGGCTATGAATAAGCCATGAAAATCCTATGAAAAAGTGATATTTACTATGAAGTATTCATTGGTATTTCATAGACAATCCTGTTAGTAGTGGTAGTCTAGTGTAGTGTAGTCTAGTGTAGTCTAGTGTAGAGTAGTGTAGTCTTTTTGTTGTTGTTGTTGTTTTTCTTTTCTCTGTAGTCTGCAAGGTAATTTTTGTAGGTATCGATCTGTATGTTCTTGTAGTATACCTGTAAAAGAAAATAAAAATTATAGTATTTTACAACTCTCTTTTATAGATGTGTTCAGCATTTGAAGGGTGGTCGAGTTTAAGTAGTTTAATTAATTAATATATTTACAAGATTATCTGTGAGGTTGATAATATACCACCCTTAGCATTAATTACCATCCATCTTGCTTATTTAGTTCTAAGAAATGCTATAAATTTACAAAGTGCTTACTGCAAACACTGTATTTTGGATCTGAAGTTTTTTGATCTCACTGATTATTATGGTACCACAATATTTTTTTAAGCCAAGTACTTAACTTCAATCAGTGACCTTCTTAAATTTTCAGTTCCTTTGATCAGATGATTAGACCCATTATTGACTCCATATCAGTAAGACCATCTGGAGGGTTATCAATATCAGGCTCATCATCAAGAGGGCCAGAAACAATATTTGAACCAAGAGATACCCCTTCTGCACAGATGGGACCGAGAGATCAGCCTGAGGGCTGGTGGGTATTGATACAGAACAGTGTAGTACTTAGACCTTAGTTGCAATTTAATTATAGTCACTGCAAAAACTTAATATATATATTGACTTTAATTGCTGAAAATTGCCATCTGCAGGTTTTTGAAAGCTCTAATAGGTGTAAATAATCGTTTATGGGCTGTTACTGAATGATTATAATTACTAGGTATTACATGATTATAAAGATTTTTTTTCCCACAAAACTCAGGGAAGAAATACACATGATTGCATGTTTGCTCAAAACATACCACTTACTTTGGGACGAAGAAATGAGTGTTTTTTATTAAGCAACATTTGCTCATATCAGATTAGTTTTTTTTTTTTCACCATTAATATTCGTCTTGACTACTTATTCTTTTTCTCTCAATGTCAGTCAAAGTGCAGTGCTGAGGAAGCCTAATGTATACAAGGAAATTGATGTAGCTTTATTTGTGCATGCATTATTACTGGTGGATCTTAAAAATAGGGGTAATGGTACCTTGCTTCCATGGTTGTGATTGATTATTTAAAATTTTATAAGTTCAATTTAGTCAAACAATAGTGCAGGTTATGTAAAAAATGTTGGTTATTAAGTGTTCATTATGGCATTAAATACAGCAGAAGAATGCAGATTGTGTAAAATTCTCACTTGTCTATTTCCTCCCATGTCAATCCCTTGAATTTCACTTTGATATCTGTACTACCTTGTTGTCCTTAATTCTCCTGGGGAACTCCCATACAAAAAGGATGGGGTTGCTGGTTGACAATTTTGAAAATAATCCTGAAAAGGAAACAAGATCCAGTTTTGTGGCCATGTCTTGAAAATTATTTTTTTCGCCCCTAGAAGATAATAATAATTATTCTTACATCCCACATTTCATCTTCTGTCATTTTTTTGCTCAATATCCTAAAAGATACTGCATAAGCTCCTGCTATGGACCTTTTGAGGCTGCATGATCACCCCAAGGGTTAACAAAACCACTTTTATCATGCTGAAAGGTACAAGGAGCCCCCCCCCCCCCTCTCCAGCCTCTGCCCTATTTGTGAGGGAGTCCCCCTGGGGCTTATTTGGAAGATGCTAAACTCCAATCATAAGAGTCCATTGAATATAGCTAACAGGAAAATAACATTTGCTTAATATCTCTTTTCTGACCAGGTACCACTAGCTATTACTGATCTTAAAGAAAGCCTACAAAAAACAGAATTTACAGATGAAGATCTAGTTCACCTTGATGAGCTAAAAAAATGTTTTGAAAATGATAATCTTCCTGAAGTAAAAGAAAGCCAAATACATGTACTTGGTAAGTTAACATACTTAGGTGTCTTGCAAAAACTGAATGAATGTCGACAGAACAATAAATTGATGACATTTATTTGGCCAAGCTGCATAATTTTTATATGTTCACTTTGCTTGGAAAATAGTTCATTCAGATTTTCCCTTTACTTTCCAATCATAGTCAACTTAAGCAATAACCTGCTGCAAAAGATTTAGGATCATGTGTACACGTACTTGATCAACCCTTGATCTACATGACAGTGTACATCTCCATCGATACTCGCAAATGTCAACTTAGATAACTTTGGGTGTAGATAAATTTATATTTGTAGTTAAAGCCCAAAGGTGTTCTCTCTCATACATGGGCTCTATACATACATGTGTATGTGTGACCTCAAAGGGTATGGTTTTTCAGTCATTTTGGTCAGAGATAGGGTATCAACTTTGCCCATTTTGGTCTCAAATATAATATGGTTTTTGTACTCCAACCTTGAATTGGGTAAACTATGTTTTTTTTCTAAGAGGCTACTTTGTCATCATCATCCATAAGACCATAAACTAGAGCCCTTTGCAATGTCTTTAACATTGGGCTCAACTAGGGAACTAATCATAAGGCAGATCTGAAATAGCTGAGGTACTAAGTGACAAGTATCAAATTACTGAGTGTATCATGTTTATCGATGACTTGAGGACAGATCTTTTCTTTTAACAGATCAATTACTTGAAAAACATTTGACGCAGGAGGGGAATCATGTTCTACATCTCACTTTACAACTTTTGCAAGTGCTATTGTTATGTGAGAAATTATTTTTTATTTCTACTGGTGAGTTCAGCTTAGATGTAATTTGGCAAATTAAGAAATTAATAACATACATGAAAAAAAATACTCGATTCTGATTGGCTGAGATCTAGAGCAGTGCAGGCTATTACCTATCTTTCTTAATATCCATTTTTATTGCCAATTTGCATGTATAATTTTTATAGGTGGATTGGAAAGAGTTCGAAAGTATGATTAAACTACAAACCTTAATTTCCCTGTGGTTTGGTAGATTTATCTCACAACTTGATAAACATGTCACAGAGAAATCAAAGTGTTACGTTTTCTCGTGCAGCAACCATGATTAATAATAAGATCATGTCCCCTAGATGAGCCTTAACGGAGTAACTCTAAATATGTTGCACCCCGCCCCGCCCTTCATTTTTCAAGCAACTGTATGTAAAATGTGTAAAACGCCATTTACTTTAATTACAGGACTGCAAGAGATTGTGAAAAAGACCTGTAGGAATTATTCCAGCATTACATCTTGTTCGATTCAAGTTGATTGCATCAAGTTGGTCAGTTAAATATTAAATGAAGCTGCTGAATAAGTTAAATTGTGTTGATATCAGATACGAAAGTTGAAGTACTAAAGCACTAAAGAAGCATTCGGACTTAGTTGGCCCAAACAGACATAGATTCCTAGGTGAACATTAAGACACTCTGAAAGTGTAGTGTCAAGGACACAACTCGGCTACCACGGCCTGGGCCCGAATCAGGACCACCTAATCTAACAGGCTGAATGTTTCAGTCCAGTGCACCTCGCTATCCACACTCTAATTTTGCCCGCTCTATCTCAGGCTTTTTTTTTTTTTTTTTTTCTAAAGACTTACAGAGAACATAAGGAGTGTAAAGCTTGAAGTCTAGAATTTTGTTACATTAGAGTCACTGCTCATCATGTGAATTTCGTAAAAACAGTTTTCTTAATAATAATTATACGTTGGTGAATTCATTGTTAGATTTGTTGAGTTTTTTGTTTCTTTTCTCTTGTAGTTTTGCTGTGCTGTCAGCCATCAGACAGGCCACTCAGCCATGTTGGAAGACCAACACTCCACACCGCTACCTGCTGTTACCATTAACTGTCTTCTTAGCAAAGATGGCGAACTTCAAAATGTAGGAGCTGCATTAGCTTCCAATATCACTAGATTTAAGATAATCAGACGATCTTTTTTTCGATGTGGATTACTAGCTACTTATTAATCTAGAGACCGAGACCTTGCCGTGTGGATCCCTCTATTGACCGAGCGATTGCGAAGTCCATACGGCAGGGCGGCTGGGCCAACTTTTGGACCAAAGACCAAACATTTAAAGTTAATAAGTTGTTTATTATATGCATGGCTTTTTGCTTTGTTTTAATAAGCCCGTGGGCATTACGGGAGAATAATGCTTTAGAATTAGCTAATAAGAGCGCGCGTTGTGTCGGCTACAAACACAACCCAAACAATAAATGTGTTTACAGTATTTATAGTACAGACATATAAACATGTATTATTTAAGAAAGGGGTAAATTCATGAGCGTAGAACGAAAAAAATCTGACATAAAGTTTTGGAAAAAAGTTTGTTCCCGAACAGAAAGTGGTGTCACAGAAAAGTCTACATCGAGCGTGAAAAATTGGGGTGGGAATGGAGAGAAATGCAGTTTCCAGTCTACTGTGAGTGATAACTTCCAATTTAATGATTGCTTTATTTGCTTTTGCCCAAAATATTTACTTCGTTTCAGATACAAGAAGACATTGCACTAGAGTGTTCCACAGCCATTATTGAACTTCTTCCTTAGGATGTGTCCCAGGAGACAGGTTGGTTAGACTTTGAATTCTGAACATCATTACCCAGGGTGCCATAGGCTGCCAGCGGATTTCCCATATAGAAACAAAGGGGCTGCGATACGGAAATTTTGAAAAGAATCCCTACAAGGTACCAAGCTCCTGCTTTGTGGGCGTGGTTTGAAACTATTTCACCCCTAAGAGGTACTAATTCTAAAACAACTCTGATTATCTCTTGTCACTTTTTTTTTGCGGCTCAATATCTTATAAGGTACTGCAAAAGCTCCTGCTGTGGTCCTTGTGAGGCTGAACACCCCAAGAGGGACCAATGAAAATTGTTTTCTTAATCCCTAAATGGTACGACACGCACCCCCGTTCTTTTTATTAGGGATCCCCCCCCCCCCCCCCCCCCCCAGGGATACGCTGTTATTGCTTGTTCCGTTCCCGAAACGTCTCACTGCGCACCGCATCGTCAACAGTCATTTCTTTCTATTGTTGCTCCTTGCAGTTCGGACCTGTTCTTAAGGCGGGCATAGCCTTAAGTACCTCCAAACAACATAGCCTTGACAAGCAAAGTGAACCAGTGAGTTCTAATTCTAAGACAACAATGTAACATAAAACATTACGAATATCTTTCTGCAATGTCCCCGATGGGAGGTGTATTTTCTAGAGAGTTCACTGTAACCATCTTTTCGTATCGCCTTCAACTTTGCACCAGGTTTGTTCTATCTTTGGTTCATAACGAGCTTAATATGTGTCACTATGTGGAGTGAAACGCGTAGTGCTGTTAGTGTGTCACGGTCGATCCAGCAGACCGCTTATCTCCAGTTTCTGTAGCATGAAGCGACTAGGAGTATTTCTACTCTTCCCTGGGTAGGTTGCTAGATCAAAGGGTTAGCCCCGGCATTAAATTCACCGGTACCCATTTATACACCTGGGTGGAGAAAGGCACTGTGAGAGTAAAGTGTCTTGTCCAAGAACACAACACAATGTCCCTGGCCAGGGCTCGAACCAGGGCCGCTCGATCCAGAATCAAATCGAGCGCACTAACCATGAGGCTACCGCGCCTCCACAAAAAAGTAAAGCATTGCTATAAATTACATGTCACGACTCTAATTCTGAAGCACTGTTTGTTTTCAGTGCATAATTGTTTGTATGCTTTGGGAAGATTTATGGATTACAATTCTGAGGTAAGTTTCTATTTGTGTTCTAGCAGGGGATTAAGTAAATATTTTTTTGAAGATCATTTTTTTTGCCATTTCCATTTTCTCGTGTTTTTGTCCTTACTGAATCTGATTGTCTATGTTTATTCTTGACCATTATCGAGAGATGGCAATCTCAATTTTCAGAAAAAGAAATTGTCAGCTCTTGCCCCCCAGAAATCGATCTAGCACCCTGACTTCTATTAACTTTGGTAGCTAGTTTAATGACACCGGGAGGAGTATTATGAGAGGATGTTGTAAAGCACGCTTGTGGCTTGTGTGGCAACGCGTAATGTTTACTAGAGTTTATAATAGAGCTGCTATAGACTCGCATTGGATCGTCAGCGCGCACGATTTTAGAAATTGAACATGGACAACAGCTTCTATTTTGTAAAGAGGCGTTTGTTACTGGCAAAACTTTATCTAATGAGGATGTTTAGAATTGCGGGGTCTCTTATTGGAAGGACTGGAGGTCCCTGAATCGGATTACAGCTTCCAAGTCACAACTTTCCAGTGTTAGCTTTACGCTTGAAATCTTAAAGGTGACCTACACTGAGGTGACTTAGATAAGGAGAAGCCTTATAAAGTTGTGTTTTTCTAAAAATCTCTACATTTTGCCTGTGGTTTTTTCCGGCTTAGGTGGCTGGCCTTGTAAGTATGATGGGTGTCACCATGGACAAGTTCAAAGGAAAATCCTCTGAGATTGATCAACTTTGTACTGACCTGGAAAAGTTACTCACCTGACATCGCGATCCTTTGCCGTAAACCCGTGGAGCGTCTTCCTTGTGAAGGAGGCTATCATTTGTGAATTTAGCTTACCCACTCAGTGGTCTAACACATGCACGTTCAACTATCAAATGTTGAACTTTATCTTGGCAGAATGGATGCCTTGGTATGACGAGTGCTATGACTTTACAACCATTGCCATAAACAGGTATAGTTATTTTCTTAAAGTGCCCATATCGTCAAAATTTTCTATTTTCCTATCTGATTCTATATTTCATGCAATGAACTTCGGCGAATAAAAATTTTCGAGTTGGATAAAAGGCGTTTTTTTATGAATGTTTAAAAACCTGAAAATGCGATTTTCTTGCGGTTTACCCGTGCCGTTGATCACATGATCAACATGCTCAGAGTTATGACCTATCTCGCTTGTTTTACTTCTGTAAATTTAGCTTCGTTGTCCATGCAAAGTGCTCCTTTCCAGCATTTTGTATGAACTACTGAGGTAAAACAAGCGAGATGAGTCAAGCCTGAAGTCACGTGTTCCTGAATCTACGTCACAACTTTTTTCAAACCAAGGGAAGACTGGTGCGAATGGTGGACAAGAATGGCGGCAAATTTGAACGTTTTTAAAACTTTTAAGATTGCATTTTATCCAAATCGATCTTTTTTCCGCAGAAGTTCATTGGGTGATATATAGAATCAGATAAGAAAAAAAAAATTACGATATGGGCACTTTAATGTTGTGTTATGTTCATCTACTTGATATTGGATGTTTAAAGCTTCGTCAAACATAAATTTCATGCTTCAACAGCTGTGTTGTACGGGAACCTATTCTGTTTTCGTTGTACATTTCTTTGTACATTTCTAAAATACCCTTGTTCTCTTGCAAGTTTTTTGCTGGCTACCTTTGTTTAAAGACAAGGAGAGCCGGATGTAACAAAACTAAATAATTATAACTGTTTGGTTTGCTATTAGTAGATGAACAACAAAGTAAGCAATTATAGTACTACAGTACAACCCATTTACCAAATATGATCAAGCAATTTAAGTCTTGCTTATTTGTTTAGAAATTTCCTACATCTGATTTAAATTCTGGTTTGGAAATTCAATAGCAATCAACCAGGTACAGGTTTTATTGTAAACAGTGTCATAGTAAATGGTTTGAACCCAGGAGTATCAGTAGTTCGTATTGTGTGATCGTCCGGGTGAGTGTAGTTCTGAAAAGAACTGTTGTTGGTGACTCACCAACAACAGTTCTTTTCAGAACTACACTCACCCGGACGATCACACAATACGAAGTACTGTAAACAGTGTATTCATCATTCTGATAGATGCACTTTTTTATTTCTGAAAATGCCTTTTCGAGGCATACGTAGTTTTTCCCGAGAGACATTGATTGAAGTAACCACAAACATCGAGAGTCAATAGCTCTGCCGCTTGGCTAGTGAAGTTATTGGGTATGAAAAGCACCCCTGGGCTGCTGCAACAGATGATCTTGAGTCCTTCTTCTGTGTTTGTCATCTTGACCTGGGTTCTCTTTACCTTAAAGCAGTTCAAGCCATACTGGCCTAAAAGGCTGGTTTTCACTAACGACGGAGTCGCAGTCAGAGTCGTAATCAGAAGCGTAGAGCGATACGATCTAATGAAAATCAAACCGACGGAGTCGGAAGCAGAACACTGATTCTGCTTATGACTCCGTCGCTTATGATAAAGTGAAAACTGCATTGTCGGAGTCGCAAGTAGAAGCGGAAGAATAAACCAATGACAATGTTTGGTTCTGGACATTGCAGTTGGTTGGTTCTTCCGCTTCTGCTTCCGTCTCCGACACTTCGTTTTCACTGGAACATAAGCGACGGGGTCGTTAACGGAATCGGAAGAAATGGAAACGTTCTGATTCTTCCGACTCCGATTCCGTCGAGCTTATGACTCGGCTTATGACTCCGATTTTCGATTTTCATTAGGTCATAAGCACTCTTGCGACTCCGACTACGACTCCGACTCCGACTCCGTCGCTAGTGAAAACCAACCTTACGAGTGTCAGGTAACTGATATAATCTCGCTATTGACATTAATACAACAAGTACCGAAACAAAATGATTGTTAGATACAGCATATGTAACATGGAATCCCAGGGATTTTGTGTGGTTTGCTTTTATCATTATTTAACCATTTTAAGGTTTAGAGCTTTATTATATGGAGCAACTCTACATATCTATAAATTTGTACCACATATCACTACAAGTATGTACAGGCTACATTTTAAAGAGATCGGAACCGATTTTTCTGTTAACTTTCATTCATTATTTTTCATTATTCAATCAGGGAATTTTCAAAAAGAAATGGACACTGATTTGTTATTTCATTGCTGGACACTGAATGAACAATGACTCAGGAGAGTCATATCCCTCATTGGATAGTAGACCGGATGCTGATGAAGATGTTGATGCACGAAATCACCCTTTGCGTCTTCACAGATTGAGAATAAGTCAGAGGAAGGATAGCTCAATACTTGTTGTGGGAAGAGCTCATCTTCCTGCCCGTTATCGGCAGACTATATGGCAATCATTCCAGAGACCTGGAAATTATCATCCTCCAGCTCCTAGCTAAATAAATACTATGTTGTTAACTCACTCCTTATCCATTGATGCTAAATAATAGTATCAAGCAAATGCCCAATAATAATTTTATTATAATTATTATTCACAAAGTAGTTTACTGTAACTTTCTTTGCATAAGTGTGTTTTTGAGTCACAATCAATAATCCAATTCCACAATAATCTTGTATATTCTGTCAAGAAATTGGGTACAAAGGTTTTGGCATATTTATTAACATATTTTTAGCATTACAGGAAATTCATGAAAAGTATTTTGAAATCTAGTCGCCCGGTGGGGTAGTACAGTTACCTTCACTAAAATAGATGTGAAATGTGGATGCCTCATCAACGTCGTCTTTTACCAGGCACTTAACCCCCTAAGGCATGCAAATTACACTTTTTCCAAATTCAGCAAATTAAGACTCTACCTGTTTACAATATACCATCTTCAAGCCACTGAGCTGCTCATCAGTAGCCGTGAAGGAGGTAGGCATTTTGCGAGAAATTGCTTTGGCTGTGAAATTGAAAAACTTCCAACACATATCAGCTCTCAAACACCTCTGGAACATAGGTTAGTTAGCAGGTCTTACTCCATTTAACCAAAATTTCCGGAAATTTCGGTCTAAAACTGAATGGATAGGTTAGGTCCAACCGGAAAAGTTTCGAAAAAAGCGGGCTACCTTTCGAGGTGGACCTCTTTTCTCGGTTAGACCGGTCCGATCGAAATGGACCGTTCCATTTGACCATTCCGACCCGTTCTCAATCCCAGGACCTCGCTGTTCGGTATCTTCCTTGTACAAAATGGAGGAAAAAACTCATCACTGCACTTTTATGGATTGTTAACAGCCGATCTTTTGGTGTTACTCGTACATCCATGTAGAGTTACCACGGGTCTGTAGCTGCTTCGTAAGCAAAGTGTATGTTTTGGCTATTGACGGCTCTTAAAGACGATTTATTTCCCGAGGGAATTTGGAATTTCGATTCGAATGTGGTGGTTGAAGTCATATGGCAAATACCTGGGAACGGTCAGCTTAAAATAACCCGTTACACTGGTTAAATATCTATGAATCAAGCAGCTCACACAAAATAATTGATATCACCGTCGAAATCGCCATCTAGCTTTGATACGAGCAATAGTGCAGTGATCAACATTATGAAGTCAGATCCGAGACTAAATTGGCATTTCGAGTCGTCGAGTCGTTATTCCGGTTATTTTCGTTGGGTACCGAGTTCGTCTCATCGACTTCTCAGATCATCTCGTCGTGAATTGGGCCTATTCGTCTCGTTGCCGACGAGTTCGTCTCGTCAACTCCCCAGATCGTCTCGTCGTGATCGTTCTTGTCGCCACCGAGTTCGTCTCGTCGACTGGTGAGACCGACTCATCACGCATCACTCCTCTTCGACTCGTCAAGAGCAGAGTTCGTCTCGTCGAACTCTGGGATCGTCCCGTCGTGGATCAGTTTTGTAAAGTTTTACTTCACTCTATTTTATTCTCTTGAGATAAAGGCAACTCACAACTGTTCCAGATGGCGGCCTTCTTCTCAC
>JAHPZR010036904.1:30000-49574 GCA_019787425.1 Platygyra sinensis
ATCACTAAACGGTAGACTGTGAGCAGTCTCTTTTCTTTTCCTAGCCCGCCAGAAGTCACTGCTTTCTTTTCCTAGCCCGCTAGAAGTTACTGGAGCATCCCCATTCCCTCCTCGTTTCTTTCCCTAGTTTGCATAAGGGTGTCACGAAAACTCAGACCCCGAAAACTCCGGCCTCTTGATCTTGTTTAATAAAAAGATTTAAATTTTTTTGAAAAAAGATTTACATTATAAACTCGTCTCAATTCTTATCACCTAATGTTTTATGGTCACGCAATGTTCATAGGCAACCGCCAGAAACAAGCGATATATTTATCTTGTCCGGTTTATCGCTGTGGCGTCGATCAAACAGTGAAAATCTCACAAGGTTTAAAATAGCAGCCGATACTTTGATGACATTTGCAGGCGAATTTTTTCACCGAAGTCGCTATAATGTTGTTCAAATTCTTCAATTTGAAGTCAGTTTTGTATCCTACGGACACAACTGCGATAAACCGGAGAAGGCAAACATTTCGATTCTTTCTATGAACGTTGTGTGACCATAAAACATTTTAGGTGATAAGGTTGAGACGAGTTTACAATGCGAATCCTTTTTAAAAGAAAATCGAGGGGTCTGAGTTTTCGGCGTCTGAGGTCCGAGGTCTGAGCTTTCGGGGTCTGAGTTTTCGTGACACCCTTTAAGGAACAAAAACCGACTACTCGTGGTCTACTAATGTACCAGTCAATTCCAAAACCGCCCATCCCTCCCCCGGGCAATCCCCGGGCATTTGACTCGCGTTAAGCTCCGTATAGTGGGGAATTTGACCCAAAATGAGGCCCGCCCGGTGGGGCATTTGACTTTCCTGTCAAAACGTCTGCCATCGGTCGGAAACAAAAGGATTTCGCAATTCTTTGCTTCAGCACGCGAGCTGCGTTCACAGGTCATTGCTCTTGTCGATTCCACGTGGGTTTTTTCTGTTGTTGAAGTTTTATATAGTTATATCGTGGTATATGTCTTTGTGGAGCGAAGACAAGCTGAACAAGAAATTCGTAGTGGCTGAAAATTATGCAGAACTTGTTTCCAAAGGTAAGCGATTCTGTTTATTTCCAAAGGTAAGCGATTCTGTTTTCCCTGGAGGGTGGGGGATTTGACCCTTTTTGAAGCTCTAACGGGTGGGGCATTTGACCTTCTAAACTGGCAACATAGCGGGGACTCGGACTGGCGGTCCGAGTTGATCCGGTTCGACTTTTGTACCTGCCTTTTAACAAGAGCAACCACTCTGTTTTTCATCCCTGCGGATCTCATTTCACTTTTTGTCAGAGCTCGTTAAGCAATTAATGAATGGACCTCCAAATCAGCAAATGGTGATACAGTACCACAGCTTTACACCGAATGTAAAGCAAGTGGTAAAAGTGTTGACAAGCTTGCACGACTCCTGCAGTTAGCAGATGAATAACTAATAAAGCCTTCATAGCTTGGCTTTGACTAGGATGTCTTTTAGGGATTTTCCCTTACGATGTGAGATAATAAGGGGGTCCTTAAAGATATTTTTCAGTTGTGGTTGATTTTCTATAAGGTGCCATTTCCCCATGAGTGTGTCCTCTAGGTTAGGCAACGCCGGATGGTATTGTGCTACAAAAGGCAGTATTTTCTTTCGTGCGGTTTTGTTTTTCTGTTCTAGCGACATTTCTCTGTCAGAGAATTTAATCTCTGAAAGGCGTTTTTCTACACTTCAAGCTGGGTATCCTCTATTCTACAGGCGTGTTCTGAACTTGCTCATGTTTTCCTCAAAGCTAATATGAGAGGAATTTGTCCTTAGAAGCCTTAACGGTTCTTGAAATCACTGGATTAGAGCTTGTTAATCGCGGATTGTTATTGTTATTATCATTTGGTGTAGGTGTTGACGATATGGCTTCGATTTTGTTTATAGCGTTTTCTAACATTCCCCGCAACTCCTCCATCTTTAAGTGCTTCGTACGATCCGATCCCAGTCTCTACCTATCAACTCACGACGAGTCGATCCCAGAGTTCGACGAGACGAACTCTGCACTTGACGAGTCGAAGAGGAATGATGCGTGATGAGTCGGTCTCACGAGTCGACGAGACGAACTCGGTGGCGACAAGTCTGATCACGACGAGACGATCTGAGGAGTTGACGAGACGAACTCGTCGGTGACG
This sequence comes from Platygyra sinensis, assembly GCA_019787425.1. Classification (NCBI taxonomy): domain Eukaryota; kingdom Metazoa; phylum Cnidaria; class Anthozoa; order Scleractinia; family Merulinidae; genus Platygyra; species Platygyra sinensis. The sequence continues at coordinate 32,156 of JAHPZR010036904.1, forward strand.
AGACGAATAGGCCCAATTCACGACGAGATGATCTGGGAAGTCGATGAGACGAACTCGGTACACAACGAGACAAACCGGAATAACGACTCGAAGACTCGAAATGCCAATTTAGTCTCGGATCTGACTTCATACAACATCCTTCATTTTAAATTAGCGCGAAACTCGTTTGCGAGTGGAATGGAACGCCGAGACCGTTTCGGACCTGTCGCAATCCATTCGACACCAAGAAATTTTCGAACCTCAGCCCAGAAATTTTGGTTCAATGGATTGCGCCCAAGTTTTGTATTCTGTGCATCCCTAAAGAAATCGGAAACTTGTGGGTGCCGTCAATCACATCTTTGATTGAAGGGAGTCACAATTCAGTTTATGCCTTCGAAGAACAGATCTTTACAAGACAATTTTCATGGGCAAAACATGCAGAAATCTGTCAAATATTCACAAATTTATGACTTCTGCCAAATGGCACTGCTAGAGAGTAAAGGGATGGTCGATTGCGCTTGGATTTTAAATTAGACCATGCTTTCAACTCATTGGTTTGCTCATCTTACAGTGTTTGTTTTGAAATTGTTTTTCATTGTTTAAGTATCACTGACAAGACTACGAGGCTCATTTCCCTTGCCCACTGGACCACCAAAATTCCATTTTCGCTTCATGAATAGCTAAATTTACTTCCCTCGGGCAATCGGACCCGAGTTTTTTCCTGTCAAGGTTACAAGAATATAATTATTGTGGATTGCAAGTCAAGCTACGAGTTGTAATTATTGTAGATACGATTTTAGAAATAGGAGTTGTCTGGAGTTATTTGAAGGCTATGCATTGGGCCTTCAGCCAATGGAAAGGAAGGGTGAAAAGCCTCGGCAAATGCTAACTCTGATTAATAATGTTGTGTGTTACAATTTTCGATCTATTTGTGAATCAGGGAAAGTGTTTATCTCAATCGTTTGGGCTAATGACCAGTTTTTTCTTGTCTCATATCAGTGCATCTTATAAAAATAGCAAGGTTAGCATTATCAAATCCATGTGGTAGTCATTTATTTATAACATTAACAGGAGCAACTGGAGCTACCATACAATTTTTTTTACAGTTGCAACAATGTCCACTAAATTTCATACTCCTGGTAACATGGACACAACATTTTACATGCAATGTAAATTTTAATGATTTAACCACCATATACTTTTGAGTTATTATTGGCAAGTGAGTGCCACATTAAATATTTTTTCTGAAGTTAATTTGAAATACTGTGAGTTTGAGTGAGCAAATCTCTACTGGAAAATACCTCTAGAGAAGATACTAAACTTATTTAACAGAATTAAACTAAATAAAAAGCTACTTATAGCCTTAAGTTGAAGTGATAGTGTCCAATCAAATTTATCAATAAGATCATCAAATAGCGACGCGCACAGATGACGTCACGAAAATTTACCCCTGGTGTGACTCAGACAAACAAACCATTCCATGGGCTACTTCTTTGAGAGCGACGTATGGAACAACAGCGCTCGTGAACTTTTCAGCGCGATACTCTGCGATTAATTTCACAATTCGATGGCCTCTCTAGCTCAAAATGTTGAAGAAAACCCACGACATGTACCGTGGAATAATAAAAATACGGAGCTTGAAGGAGGGCGGCAAAATATGATGGGCTTCTGATGTATGAAGGCTGTTTACGAACACACTCCTTACCCTCATGGCAGAGAAAAATATTACTATTGTGCCCGACATTCAGGTGTATCACCCACAAGAAAGTCGGCAAGCCAGCTAGAGAAATATGTGATACAGAAATAACCGTAGATCCGATCGGATTCGTTGCATTGCCGTGATGAAACTGGCCCGCGCTATTTAGTACACGTATCGTGCCAAACATAGCTATGATGTCTGCTCACGGTCACAGATTTATGTGGTTGGATAAATGGCTCTATTAAAATCATGGCCCTCCAAATTGCCACACAGTACACCAAATTCTGCTCTGAATTTAGAATTGTCTCAGAGATAATAATTATGCACATGTCCTCCGGTTCTGTCGTATTCGTTTGAGCGGACGGCTCGGGTGGTTGAGTTTGGGAATGTCTGGCAATAAGTCAACAGATAAGTCTTCTCTTCAAGACCAGGAGAAACAACAGATAAGTTTCTTCGTAATACGTTTCACTGTGAAGTATTTTCACGTTGATCGGCTATTCGCAACCGCCGCGCTAAAACTTCTCGACTTCCGATTCCTGCAGGTTTTGGGATCTTGTCTGCCTGTCACTGCGGCTTTGTAAGACCCTCGTTCAATTTGTGACATTAATCCTCTTTTCTGGACATCTCGGAATCTATTTTACATTACCCATAGCGGCAGTGTTCGCTTTTTAACATTATTTAAGCTATCCAAAAACCTCGACCACCATTCTTTCCTTTTTTGCCTGATTTTCTGGTCGAGAAGTCAACGCGCTCATACAAAACCTTCTATCGGACTGTAATTCTTGTCTGAGTCATGTGGGGGGTCTCTGGTGATGTAATCTATTTTTAGAAACTGTGCGCGTCACTATTGTCTTTGGGATAGATATTTTTAAAATGATAAAATTTTGAGTGATAACTCTACTGAACCCTGTTTAGGGAAAAATAAGTTTCGTGAAAACCCAAAGAAATTCAAAACATTTTTTTAAACCTTGCTCTTAGTAATGTAAGGCAACAAAATATACTATTATGCTACAGTCAACCCTACAATCACCGACACCTCTAAATCGGGACACTGGGTTGGTCTCTGCGTGCTGTTTTTCAGTCACTAAGCTCACTTAGCAGAACAAACACATACAGTAAGTGCTCACGATGGTGACTGTCTTAAGAATCTAAATGTAGTAGTTGTTGTGGCAATGGCATCAAATATCAAGTCTCTGTTTCTCCTCCACTTTCCCTTCTTAGTGATAAAGACTTTGGCAAAGTACTCAAAACTTGAAATAGGAAAAATAAATTGGTATTTAACATTTGTTAAGACAATCTTGGTTATTAATTTCTTTGTCTTCAATGGCCTGCGTTATTTCGGGCACTTTGATACCTGGACCCGGTTGTTCAAAATCTCGATTAGCGCTTATCACCGATTAAATATGCTAATCTGCAAATAAAATTTAACCTGTGATTAGATTGCGTTGCTCAAAGCCCGATTAACGCCAATCTGACTTTAATCGGCGGATTAAATTTAATACACCTCCGAAGAATGATTAAATCGCTTATCATAAAAATTACAATTTCCTCGATTGTGATTGGTTTAAAAAACTCCTATTTCCCACTAATTCACTTGTCAAGCTGTTATCGGACAGTTTGTTATCGGACACCTCGTTATCGGACAGTTTGTTATCGGACAGTTCAATAAGCCAATCACATTCAAAGATGTAGTTAAAATTAACCAATCACATTTAAAGTTGTGGTTTAAATCAACCAATCACAACTTTGGTTTCAATCACCATAGAAATAAGTGTACAAACTCCTAAATTGGGGCTTTCTTCAAAATGGAGAATTTTTTCCCCTTGAACAATGATTATCTTTTAGAAGACAGAAGTGATTTATTTTATCCTATGGCACAAATGTTTATGCGAACTATCCAGACGAGTTCCTTTGTGGATATTTTAACATGTTCAGATGAAGTTCAGCCATCCCCAGCATGGTTTATCGCTTCGCAACAACCGCGGCAAACGGAGGTAAACATCCACCCAGCTGTAATACCACTGCACAGTACGCTAGTATTTCCTCTCTCGAAAATCCTCATTTTGTTCAACAAAATCAAAATACAGGAACAATGACAGTAGACCAAGCCAAGTTTTCCCCTTGTATCAGACGGAGAAATTTCAGAAATAAATAACAGTAAAACCACAGCCTCCAAAAACATCGCTCGAGCAACTAACTCATGGATGGCAGCATAGGTAGAACGTTGTAAAGCCAAAAACATTAATGCATTTAACTGCCAGTGAAAGACGAGAATTGTTTCACTTTGCTAGCGGATACGTGCCTGTACAATCCAGAGCTCGATATCTGCGATTTCTTCGACATTCCCTTTGCACAGTTCGGTGCCTGCAGCTTCAGCAAATCCACCAGCTGTAGGAGAATGTTCGACCAGCAGTTCCAATCAGTTCAAACCAAGTTTCTTCATTAGCGAATGTGGCAGAATTCACCGGTATGCCGTCGTCCAAATACAGCATGGCTACAAAAATCTCTCGGCGCCATTTTAAATTTTCGATAAACAGTTCAGTGTGTTTAGAAAACACCAGCAACTTAAGAAAATCCCCGTCCCAAAAAGCCAAGGGAACGAAGAATCATAATTGACTCTGGCTCTGATGTTTACAAGAGACAAGGGATGAAACTAGCACCACGTGACTAGTTGGATGTGGACCGGAGGATACCGGTGACGGAAATACGTCATCAGCTATTTGATCTGTACCGCAGAGCGATGGCGTGTGAAATCAACCGTTACTATTTCAAAACTCAAAACAGCTGATCGTTGTGTTATCATCCTGTATCAGTCTCTTTTAACTCTTCTTTCGCGAATGCCGAACTATGGATAACTCGCTTCGAGAAAAACGGCATCAAGAGGAAGGTGGGAGTAGCTGTAAAAAATTGAAAGTGGAAAACAAATCGTTCTACAGAAATTGGTGAGTTTTTCGGTTTATTTTACGATCATCGAGGATAGCTGCTGCAACGGTTTAACTCCAACATAATACTGGATGATAACACAACGATCAGCTGTTTTGAGTTTTGAATTAGTAACGGTTTCTTTCACATGCCATCGCTCTCAGCACGCGGTACAGATCAAATAGCTGATGACGTATTTCCGTCACCGGTATCCTCCGGTCCACATTGTACGAAAGCCAACTTACAACGCTCAGAAAATCGTTGCCAAAAAGTCAGATTTCAAGAGCTTTCTGATTTATTTCTTTTCTATAATGTGGAGTGGATAATATTTCCAGACCACTTGCTGGATATGAAGCATTTTCATTCACATTTTAAAGATTTATGGGCGATTCAAATTTCACCGAAATTAGTTTCATCCCTTGTCTCTATTCTTACTGTTAGTCACCACTAGTGATTAGCCCACGGTGACTGCTGTATGCGGCAATGGACGTGAGGATAGGATAGGATTTCAACCGACGCGTAACACGATAGCATGTTTACGGTTCGATCACGCACAACGATTTGAATTAACAGATCGATTCGCGCTACAATTGTACGGCGAATTTAACTAGAAATACGGTCAAATAGGACTCCTCTGCTCCCTGTGACCTGGCAAGCGTTCGGAGTTTTAACCAAATTGCGCAAAGTTCTGCGCAGTTGAGCGTTTTTCATGCATGGTTGCTTTTTTGACTGACATAAGACTTGTTTTTCGCTCGTCACTTGGCAACCAGCAAATCCATTTTGACTGTTGTCGATTTCAAAGCGACATTAAATGCAAATTTTCCCCTTATTTTATAACTTTGCTATCCTTCTTTTCTCGGAAATTGTAATTTTTATGATTAATTGGTAAGAAGACTTCGTGTCGTCCAATTCTGTCTGTAATCATACTCGTGATAAACAAATCGGACTCCCGCTGCGCGGTCGTCCGATTTTGTTTTCACTCGTATGATTACAGACCGAATTGGACTCCACTCAGTCCTATTACCATTACTAATCGGCCGGGCAAGATTTCCGTATAACCCCATCATTTATTATGCATACAGTTCTTTGTTTAACTAAACAATAGCATAAACAATAGCGCTCCTTTGAGACTTATTCGCTTTGCATAACTCTACATTTTATCAATTTTTTTTGGCATACTTTTAGACTTAGTTTTTTTTTTTTCCCGAATTTTCCATATCATTACTGAAAAACGAACTTTAAAATCTAAAGTACGCAAAACGGAAACGTAATATCACAATTTAGGACGCATTTACCGTGTTTTTAAACAGAACGCAGGCTTAAAACTGCTTATAATAATAGCAATTTCGACCATTGCGCTAGTTCAAAAATGCGTATAAAATAGTGTTTTAGGCCTAAGCAAAGGCTGCTTGCGATTAGCTATAAACTGTTGATCGGGTCAGCTACTATTTTACTAATTTTGTAAATGATAGCGAAGAGAAATAAAATTCTTGCTTACCTTCATCGTGTCATTCCGCGTTTTAGCCCCTTGATTTAGTCCCATGCGTTGAAGATACAGGAACATTTTACGCATCTTTGCGTACTCGCATATAAGTCGGTGATGTACTTGATAATGTTTCCAAAAGGGTCGTCTCCATAATGCTGACGCCACAACCATTCCCGTAGTTAGCTTTCGTAGAGATCTTTGGATGTTCCTGTACCAGGAAAACTTTGACTCCCGTCCACGTATTTTCAGTGTGCATTAATGCCATGCCATTGCAGTTTCTTCTCGAACATCGCGATTCGTATCCCTCTCGCGATGAAGCTCGTCGTCTCCACCTCCATGTATTGGTAAAATTTTCTCGCGGACACTTAATTGACGACGCCAGCAGGTTGTGTTCCTTGCACCACTGTATGCACTGGTCGTGATCCGCCAAAATTTTGTAGAATTCATTGAGACATTGATGTGTACCTAACTAACAGTACTACTGAAATCGAAGGAAATAAATCATTCCCTCCCCCATTTATTCACCAGGAACCCACAAATGCGATGCATGTTTTCGTGCAGCGTGCAACATGCGTTAAACACTTAAATAAGTAAATTGTCATGTAAATTTTTGGGAATGCGAACAACTCGGGTAAAATATAAACTATTTTTGGAGGGGTAATTCTCAACTGAACCTCGTAGTGTAGCGGTGTAGAAGATAGACTGGTAGGCGACAGCGCGCAATCAAATCCTCTTTTATTCATACGGTAAGTGATACTTATCAATGTATATATTCAATACCTTAGGGGGTTGCTATTGTCTTCAAAGACAAAAGAGCGCATACATATTTAATGATTCTGCATGCATAATAAATGTATGGGGTTATACGGAAATCTTTCCCACTCCGATTTCTTCGAAATCAAGCTTCTTGAACAAAACATCTTGTTTAGCCTTAACTGTGTTGTGTGTAGCTTGCGAGGAGTCCCGGTGCAAAACAAGCCATAAAGACCTTCCCTCAAAACAAACGTTGCGACTCTATTTGCCGACGAATGAACACATGTGACCTCTACGCTTTAAAAAAGGCACTCCCGAGTGTCCGAAAAATCCACAAACACCAAATATACTCACTGACAGTCGTTTGGTAAAGGACAAATTAGCCCCAGAAAATCCTCGTACAGAATGGACTCACTGGAGCCCGCTGAGTTGTCTGGGGTCTTTAATATGGTTGATACTAATTTGCATGTTTATTTTCTCGAGGGTGTGCATATTATGTTGACATAGCTCAGTGGTACTGAGCATCTCGGCCGTTCGAATATACCGCGATCAACTCCGGGTGTGGGCTGATACATCGCCCAGAATTCCGCGACACATCCGGGATTTTTTATACGACTCAGCGCGAAATTTGAAAAGCGGTCGCCAGACAAAGGAACCAAAATACAAAGAAAATGGTGGAAAATAGTGAAACATGGTATACATTTCACTCCATTACGAAAACTCAAGCCGCCGTTGCGGTTAGGTTTACCCCGGCTTTTTGAGAAGAGGTGTTTAGTAATCAATCAAGACCCTTTCAACATCATTTGGTAACGGAAAATTAGTATCAATTCGGCTTCTAAAATTCGCTTATTTCACTTGTTTTTGTATGGGAAAAGCACCTTATTAAAATTCACCTCGGTTTTTCTCGTCAGTGAGCGAGTCCAGAACTTAGGTTTACCCGGGAAATTTAAGGCTTAAATCTAAGCTAGGGATGTGCGAAGTTTGGAATTGATGCGATGCATGGAAGTAGTATCAAAACGATGGTTTGTAGAAGCTGTTTCGCAAACACCAAACGGCGCTCCATAATGTTTTCACCGAATCCCCACGAGACCTAAAACGAATCCAGTTTTGAATAATTATCTCACACAAACAATGGAAAACAATGCTCGCTCAGGCGTAAGGCGCATTCAAGCAAGAATTTCATTTACTTTTATTTTCCCAAGCGTCGTACGAATAGAAAAGACCTGCGTTGTCCTTTAAGTCCTTGACTCAACGTTGTTGAGAAAAGTCTTTGTGAAGAGCGTGGGCTGTCTTTAAGTTAGAGCGCTTTTGTTAACTTTATTACACCGCCGACACTGAGCCGCCGATTCATTGACGAAAGCAGTCGGAAAGCCGAAGCCTTTATCTATGCAAATATTGTTCTGCGCATCGAGAAACTGGGCACTGCAAGTACATGTCGCGAAAGACAATAGCATTCTGGGCGATGATTTTTATAGCCTGCGAATACAGCCGCCTCTCATTCGCTCTCGCTACTACGTGATTTCTATTTTTTTCTCTTTTTTTTTCCTTTATTTTTAGCGATACAAAATAAAATAGCTCTGTGTTTATATCATTTCACTCGCTAATATGCGCATTTACCATACCATAAAACCGTACTTCAACGACTTCCTCTGTAAAATCCATACGAATTCAGCATCCAGTGAGAACTTGTGCTGCTCATCGATTTTACGATTTCGGTAGCCGAGTCTTCTTTAACTTTAAAATATCTTTTAATTTAGACCTTTAAACAGCTTATTTTAATTAAAGATAGACAGCAATTTAAAACTAAGTCGCGAACGTACCTTATTTGCATAAAGTTTACAGCCCATCGAGCGACACATTTGCCCACAACTCACGATAATTCGTTTCGCGCAAGCGCTTCACGTGTTAATAAAAAAGTAGGCGAAAATTTCATTTCATAGGCACTTTAAATGAGGTTGGCGGCACTAAAGCTTGAGCAGAGGAATTAATTAGTCAATAAAGAGAGACGAAAAGAAGAAAGAAATAAATGAATACGTAAATAACTAAAAAAAGATAAATAAATGAATAAACATACCAGTTGAAAACTCATGAACAGTAAGACTGTAAGGTGTTTGACTTAACTTTGTTTTTAAATGTCTTAAGAGGGAGGTATTTAATGCTTTCGTCAAGGTGATTCCAATCTTTTACCGCTGCAAAGCGAATGTTGCATTTACCACAGTTTGTTTTGACATAAAAAAAACTGTGATATCAAATTTGGTATGATGATAGCATTTTCATGTTAAGTTGATATCTATTGTAATATACAGCAATCAGGCATATACATGTAATTACTTACCACCATAAGACATCACAGGATAAGATATTAGTAATAGTAGGACTAGTAATGACTTTACTATGTTATTAACTTATAAATTTTTAATGAATATTAATAATAATAATGATGATGATGACGATGATAACGAAAAACTATATTATAATAAGAACTTTTCCTCAAACATTTTAGACTGCCAATGCTTCATTCTTGATTTACACGACTAATAAAGTAGAGAAGAACGCCTAACTGCAACAATTCTCGATGTTTCATTGTCATTATGGTTTGATCAATTTACAGGGATTTTTTTCTATTTTCTACCCAACCCCTCAAGCGTCTTATATTCAAAAGCAACTTCTAGACATACTTTAAAAATCATCACCCCATCTCGAGACAGGGTTCAAAAAAAGTTCAGTCGATCATTGATATTAACAAACTACTTATTTACAAAAACATGACTTCCTGTAGAGACAAAAGTAAAACACAAAAACTCAACAATCTCTGCTCAGTAAACCTTAGACATTATTAACTGGTTAATGGTTCAAAATGTTTGTAATTGTTTTTTGTCTTAAAGAATTCTAACAACAAATTTTAAGTAAGGTTAACATACTATTAGGTAAACGAAAACAAAATCAACAGCAAAGCTATATCAGTAATGACTTGTAAACTCAATTTATCTGATCCAGCGTCAAACATTTCCTTGAGATTTCTTCTTTGCCGCTATGGTTTTAATATCGTAATTCAAGATCTGGATTTTGGTGTTTCAGATTTCTCAGACATTCCCTACAAGTATCGGTAATCTGACACTCAGACAGGAATAGTGTGGTTACTTTACAGGCTGATGACTGTAATGTTTGACTCAAACTGATAACACCGGCATCAGTGATCTGATTACCACTCAGGTATAGTGTGGTTACTTTACAGGCTGATGACTGTAATGCTTGACTCAAACTAATAACACCGGCATCAGTGATCTGATTACCACTCAGGTCTAGTGTGGATACTTTACAGGCTGATGACTGTAATGCTTGACTCAAACTGATAGCACCGGCATCAGTGATCTCATTACAACTCAGCTTTAGTGTGGTTACTTTACAGGCTGATGACTGTAATGCTTGACTCAAACTGATAGCACCGACATCAGTGATCTGATTACCACCCAGGTATAGTGTGGTTACTTTACAGGCTGATGACTGCAATGCTTGACTCAAACTGATAGCACCGGCTTCAGTGATCTGATTACAACTCAGGTATAGTGTGGTTACTTTACAGGCTGATGACTGTAATGCTTGACTCAAACTAATAACACCGGCATCAGTGATCTGATTACTACCCAGGTATAGTGTGGTTACTTTACAGGCTGATGACTGCAATGCTTGACTCAAACTGATAGCACCGCCATCAGTGATCTGATTAAAAGTCAGGTATAGTTTGGTTACTTTACAGACTGATGACTGTAATGCTTGACTCAAACTGATAACACCGGCATCAGTGATCCCATTACCAGTCAGGTATAGTGTGGTTACTTTACAGGCTGATGACTGTAATGCTTGACTCAAACTAATAACACGGGCATCAGTGATCTGATTATCATTCAGGTCTAATGTGGTTACTTTACAGGCTGATGACTGTAAGGCTTGACTCAAACTGATAACACCGGCATTAGTGATAAAATTATTATTCAGGCTTACTGTTGTTACTTTACAAAACTCTTTTTCCAAAGATTCGCAGATTCTTCTTACTCCAAACGATGTTAGATATGAAGACGTGATTCTTAACTCCTCAACCAAACACAATGCCTGTTCAGTAGACAGTTGAGGTTTTTTAGTGGCTTCTTCATTCAATTTACAAAACACATCTAACAAAAATGAAACACTGATATAGTCCATCTCAGTTAAGTTCCGGAATGCGTCAATCTTGAATCGAGAGGGATGTTTCTTTATGATATATTTTGCGAAATCTTTGTCTCCATACTCAGCAAGGCACTTTTCTCTGATGAGATGGTTGTCTCTGCCCCTTTCTGATAATTGCAGTACTTCAAGTAATTTTTCCATCAATTCATTGTCTTTTTTCTTCGATAATATACCAGCCATGAACTGCATAACCATTGAAGACACCTTCCGTGTTGAGGGAATCTCTCCTCTCTCCACAAACCAACGAGCCGCCAAATACTCCTGCAGAGTAAGGTGTGTGAAACAAAAATGTTTCGTCTCTTCAAAGGCAGATTTCCTGAAAGGAGGACCACAATGAAGAATGCCACTTGCTCTCAGGCTTTCAACTTCAAGTAAATCAAAGTTTGTCATGTCTTCTTTAACAAAAAGAAACTTCTTCTTTAGAAGCAATTGAGCTGCTAGCTCTGAAAGCTTATCCAGTGTACTTTGAGATGGAATTTCCTTTCTCTTGTGGTCCTGTACAAATTTGTTAAAAACTGCGAAATAAAGGTCACTTGCTTTGACAGGGAGAGAATCAGCACCACTCACTGATTCCTTTAGAAAATACTCCATGTAAGAACACATCAGAAAACAGAGCACGGGGATGTGTGCAAAACTGACCAGTTCTTCATTCTTCGCGATGTGATCAAGTACAGTGTTCTTCATGTTTTCATCTTCTTTGAAATACTTTTCGATGTATTCTTTCACCTGTTCTTCTGAAAATCCTGCAATTTCTACAAAGCAATCAAAGCGAACTTTAGTTTTCAATGGATCCGATTCGTCGGGTCTTGACGTTGTTATGACAACAGAACCACTCAGAATATTTCCTTTAATCAGCTTGGCACACAGAGCAGCCACTGGCATTTTCTCTTGAGCGCTGTTTGGGTATTTTTCATCCAAATTGCTAGCGATGTTATCTTTTTCGAAATACTCGTCAAACCCGTCAATGATAATCAAAACCTCTTCAGGATGATTTGCCATGTACTCAAATAAAGATTCATCAATAATCGAGTGGTCATCCAGCACTGAAGAACGGTTCAAGATTTCTCTTAAAGTAACAGGGTCATCTCCCAAAAGATTCAACTGACGGAAAGTCAGCAAGTATGCAAACTTGAAATCTGGAACTTCAGCTTTTGTGTTTAACTGAAATAACTTGTCATGAGACCAATCTCGAATCAGTTTTTGGGTAAACAGCGTTTTGCCAATCCCTGCCTTTCCTGTGAGAAGGATAGATTTGGGATTGCTGTTCTTATCGTTGGTACGGACGAATATTTCTTGACAGTGTTTGACTCGGCGAGTCTCACTCACTTGACCGTATCGACGAAGGGATTGCTTTCTCTCCAAATGAAACTCGTCTTCAATAGCCTTTCTTTCATGCTGTATAAGAAGATTAGTGAATATGTCGTCCGTTTTAACGCTGGAAATGGTGGAAGAGGCTACCGATTTGGGCGTGAACTCGGTTTGTCTTCTAATTGATGCCTTTAATACGCTTGTGTATACAGTTATATCTGAGAAACAAACAAAGAACAGCCTGCATTTACAAAATTAAATGCATGCAAATATGTTTACTAATGTTAGATGTACTGCCGAAACCCATCATCCTTTCTATTTTTTCTTTAGCAATGGTTGAGTTATGATCACTCTTCGTTCTTTTCTTCGACTTTAGACAATGGAAATGAACAGAGGGTAAAAACCAGCAACCAGTCTCGTTCCAAGGGCCCGCATGTTATCGGTCAGCGGTGACCAAACATGGGGCGCCCTGGAGGAAATGAGAAAAGCCTGCTTGCTTTCTGTTTATTTGCGCGCATGTGTTGAAACTCAACTCAATCGGTAACAGTGTTTTAACATACGCAGAGAGCAGGAGCCTGCAGAGAGTAAATAATGCTGTTAGACGTTCCGATTTGTCTCAGAGGTCTTAATTTTATTTGATGGTTACAACCCAAAGGATCGCAGCGCCTGGAAGCGAGATTTACAAGCGACTCGATTATATGTCTGCTAGACACGCACAATTCATCCCAAAGTCTGATATTTTCGGACTTTTACTGGTCGCTCGTGTCCTGACCGCTGGTCACGAGGAGCAAAGAGTCTGGGTACGAGGTTGGGGTAATGAGTTAATTTGGAAAAAATTACTTTATGATAACTAGCAAGTCAAATCACAAATGAATATGGTGGCCTGTGTGGCCGGGTGATCTATATCGCGTGGTTAATGGCATCAAAAGATTTCGGTTTTACTGTGCAAGTCAAAGATTCAGACAGTTCACTAAACAATGATCACGCGAGCGTGCGTCAAATGACCACAAACTAACAACCGTTGCTATTTGCGGTTCAGTTTTCACACGCCTTTTTTCTTTCCCACATAATGACATACCATAAATATATCTGGTGTTCACGGTTTTTTGAGTCTCACCGTTTCTCATATCAGAAACCGCTTGATTCACAAGATAACTCAGTTAAACGTTGTAACGTTAAAAATGAATCTTAAACACAAACCACATTATTGTTGCCGGGCTTAAAAAAGTATACAAGCACTTTGATCCATGTTTACATATTTTACTGAGTTAAAAAGTTTGGATGATTAATTCAAGTTCTTAAAAACTTAATTTATTCAATTTCAATGCCAGTTAAAATTGAGGAATACACTTCTGACCTTCAACGCTTGTTTTCCTTTTAGAATTCCGCATTGATTCTAACTTTGCCAGCTTTCCAACATTTTCTCCGATTTCATCTAATTTTTCTTTGATGCTGATTTCATCCTTTACCCACTGTTTAAGAAGCTCTTGATGGTGTTCTTCAATCTCAGGGTCCATGCCTTCACTCTTTAGATCGTCAATAGCACATTGGTAACACGTTCCTCCCAATCTCACCAATGCATCCTGGATGTGTTGCCAGTATTGAGTGAATGTTGCGTCATCAACTGAGGCCTCGCTGGCATGACCGTAAACTGTGTTTCTGTAGTACTTGATGCGAACAATATCAGCTTCAGGTGTTAAATCTGTCGCTGCCGGAAGACTGTCCCAGCCAGTAGGAGGGGAAACAAGACCACAGATATTCCTTAGCAGGACCATCAGTAGAGTGATGTCAAAATTCGCTGATGAAACTGAAGATTTGATGGCAGGATACAGTTTGCCCCATTGTGTAGGATTCAGGACTCTTTTCTTTCGAAGTGTTTGCAACATAGAATGTGTTGAAGGAGTGGACAATACAGTGTGAAGGTTCCCTTTTGGACGCTTCTTGTCGAACGCTTCTCTTAGGACATGTGCACCAACATCTACTAAAAGGCGACATAACCTGGCGTAATTGGTAGTTTCCTTTGTGGAATGAAATGTTGGTGCTGCAGAAGCCATGATTAATGACGCCTAATAAGTCAAAATGGAAAAATACCATTAACGCAATTTTATGCGCAAACATATTGTTGCGTTACCTTAAGGGTCAAATGAACCAAAATCTAGACATGTTTTATACAGCGATTTTAAAGCCTTGAAATGTTAAACAAAACATTCAAAAGAAATCTTATTCGAATTTTTTCCTGAGCCGAGAAAAAGAGGTAAAAAGTTAAAAAACGAAGACAGCCGACGGCTTCACGAAAACGTTTCCAAAATGGCTATGCAGTTTAATGGAAGGAATGAGACTGGAATTTGTGACGTCATTCCTGTCTTGAACATTGCTGCGTTTCTGCGTCAGCGAGTCATTCGCGGGGAAGCTTTTCATCTTGGGATCTAATTACAGACCATATATTACTTGGGAAATGGCCGAGGAGTCTGCCCGTTGTTCGGAGGGCATCATTCGCTTGTTTTTCGTCGTTTGTTTGTCTAATAGCAGGCTATCCACGTGCCACAGTTAAGTTACAAATCGTCAGTACCGCGTCTTTTCTTTAAGGAAGTCGACAAGGCTTAAAAGAGAGTCCTAACAAACTCCTTACCGTAAACTTTAGTTCGAAGGTGTCTTGGGTAAAGAGTTCTGCACAAAAGGGCGAATGCTTCGAGGGCATAAAGCATTCTCTTTTCATTTCTATAATCCATTCTCTTCAAAAGTTTTGGTTCCTGGGTGAACTTGAAAGTGCAAACTTTGGATTTTTAGTGGTTTTCCTCTAAAATTCACCATGAACTTGAAAACAAAACAGTTTCAAATTTCCCGCATTTCTTGAGCTTATCAACAGTGACATCATAAGTTTCATTTCCCACAATTTTCCCGACGGCTCTACGATTGTAAAGGCTAAAAAACAGTGATTTTAACGTTCCAGTATCCCAGCAATGCTTCATATAATTCGTTTGAAACTTCGAATATATTTATTTTATACTTAATAAACACAGTGGACTCAAATGAAAAAAAGTCTAAATTTTGGTTCGTTTGACCGTTAATTGCAAGATACTGGGGTCAAGGTTTGACTCGGGCGAAAAAAATTTATGGCCAGTTAATTATTATTCCCTGAGCGCGCGTTGGATATGAGCCTGATGGAGAAAATTTAGTAGTGAACGATAATGGCTGTAGTGTGCAGTGGCTTAGCTACTCAGACAGCGTTTGCATTAGTGTACTGGTAGAATTCTACTAATTAACAATTAGATTATGAGCTCAAGATTTCTATGAGGTGATAGTTGATGAGGCCGAAGGCCGAATCAACTATCGCCTCATAGAAATCGAGAGCGACTAATCTAATTGTTTTAGAAGAATTCCTACTGCAATTTCCTTCAAAAAAACGATTTCAATTATTTCTGGTCTGAGAATTAGCTTCACGCTTTAGAGAATTTGAGCGGACTGAATTGTCAATTTGAAATTTTCAGTTGTGTACGCACGTTTCACAGTTTCTTTCAAAAATTTCGATCTTTTTTAATTCAAGAAACTGTAAATGCCCTCCTTTTAGTCTTCTCAGGAATTTTGTTTATTCATTTGTTTCTAAATGATATTTCAAACCTTCGGAGAAACGAGCGGGAAACGTTGGACTTTTATGGACCACACCAAGCAACTGCGCACTAACGGCTGTTATTACCTATTCAACAAATTGTAACACTATCCAAATATGGTCATGATGCTCTCGATATCTGTCATCCATAGGTAACAGATATCCGGCGATATACGTAGCTTCGTACGTGGGAAGAAAAAGTGAAGTGAAAAACTGTCGACAGAGAGGTTTAAAAATGTCACGAGCTTGGAAATCAATTTTGTTATCAATTTGTTGAATAATAAAACAATTATCCTGCTCAATCTCGAGGAATATCGTCTGATTTTAGCCGACTCGGCCTACGGCCTCGCCGGCTAAGTATCAGACGATATTCCGCGTGATTTCGCAGGATAATTGTTAAATAGTGTGCTGTGGCTCAGCCAATCAGATTACAGCATTTGCATAAGTATACTAGTAGAATTCTACTAATAAATGATAGAAACAGCATCAGCTGAAATCTCCGAAAAAAAAAATCCGAGCTCCCAGTGGGTTGGAATCCACTACCCTCCTTGTCCCTGGCCGGGGACATTGTGTTGTGTTCCTGGGCAAGACACTTTATGCTGGGGGTAACCCTGCGATGGACTAGCACCCCATCGAGCGGAAAGTAGAAATACTCCCAGTCGCTTTATGCTACAGAAACCGGGATAAGCTCCGGCCTGATGGGCCACTTGGCCCGAATGCAGACTTTACCTTTACCTACCCTCCTTAACCTAGCTGGTTGTTTGAACCACAGAGCTGGAACTCAGATTTTTCTCCGAGTTTCAATTGATGCTATTTCAATCAATTAAAATTAGTTGTGATCGGGTATCAGTGCACCCCAAATGACCAAATTCGTTCGTACCGCTTTACGGTCGGACGTTTCAGGCAAACCCCAGTAAAGTCTATATTTTCTGAAAGCTTAGGAATTGCAGATTACGAAGGTATATTCATTAAAAATGTTAAGGTTATTTTCCAAAGTACAGAGGTTCACTAGTCAAGTTCGTTTCCAGTCGGATTTGAGCGGGATGACGCGTCCAGCATCGCGATGCATTCTTGACACCTTTCTCTAATTTTTGCTCTTACTAATTAGGTGAAAGACCGCTGTCGGTGGTTCGACGGCACCTTACAATTTTCAGTTGACCACGTTGTTTAGTATTTCTGGTGTGAATTTGTGAACGCAGAGTAAATTTCTCGACTAAGTAGTCAGGGAAGAGTTTATTAACACATTTAAAGATCATTACACTAACAGTATTGTTCAAGTTCAGTCTGTCATTCAAGGGCAGCCAATTTAAGGATACAATGTGCAAAGTAACGGTGCAAGTATAATTTACATTGTATCGAGTAAAAAGAATTAGAAAACATCAAGAAAAAAATAGCAAGGCAGGCGAAATTTAAATGAAATATTTCTACTTATTATTGAAAT
>JAHPZR010036905.1:0-15717 GCA_019787425.1 Platygyra sinensis
TCCAGGTTGGGAGAATGACCCCGCAAGCGTTTTGCCCATAGGCATGCCTTTGAACCCGATTATAATTACTCGGGCTACGGTGGTCATTCTCTCCGAACTCGAATTTGCAGTTTCCGTTTTAAGTACATCTTCTGATTCTTTTTTTGGTGCTTTTGTTTTAGCCTACAACAAAACGTCACAGGGAAGATACGTTGACGTTTATGCCCTTAGAAGCGGAGGAAAAAAGCAGGCATATAAATAGGGAAATACGATGGGTATTTCTGGAGGGTAAACCGAGTTTGGATCGGAGAAAATGGCATCAGAAGACGTTTGTCTCACCCAGGTTCATGGTATTCTTGCGGGGAAACTCCTAACCTGATGGATTTGTCGTTTCGCTATCCGCACTCCTTTCAATCCGGTCAACTTCGCACCCGAATTGCATTCTGGGAAAAATTTTGGACGGGTACTAACCTGCTAAGGATGCATGTCCTTGAATGGTTGGAACAAGGGGTGGACGTCAAAAAATTCATAAAACCCTTTAGGGGATCATTTTTCGGTGCAAAGTATGAGAGCGCGGAACCCCCGTCTAGACGTTTTAAGAACCACTACTCTTGCAAACAGTTTTCGCAGTTTGTTACGGAAACGATTTTGAAACGTATTGAGTCAGGAGCGATCCGTGTTTGAAGCAAAGTGGGTGAAGTGGCACCGCCCCACCTCGCCCTTCCCACGATCGAGCCACAAAGGCCGAGGTTATGCACTGATGCTAGGTTCTTAAACTTGAGGATGGTCGACACCCCCTTTTCGCTGGAGACGCTTGTTGGCGTTCCTCGTTTTGTATACCCTAACTCCTGCATGAGTAAAATTGATGACAAGTCTGGCTATGACCATATTTTGCTTTCCTTTGATTCTCAGCAGTATTTTGGTATTGAATGGCAGGGATGGTGGCTGCTTGGAGTTACGCTTCCCTTCGGTTGGAAGAACTCCCCGTTTATATACAAGACGGTTGGTCTGGCCCCCTGAATTTTTTTCATTTAGCGCTGGTTTCAAAAAAAAATGTTGGTAGTGAGAAGCTTCTTCTCTACTAGCCACTTATATTTTTCCAGCAGACTTAACTAGGTCTGTTTATTTTTATGTACTTTTTTATGTACCACGTCATTTTCAAGCGCGCGCACCGAGTCAAAACCTCAACAAAATATAGAGCTGATGACCTTTACGTTAACTTTGTGTGCGAATATTTTTGTTGGACGCTCGGTGACCCCCACTTTTTTTCGGCAGATCACTTCCTTTTCTGATTCTTTCCATTATACTAAAAAAACAAAAAAAATCTGTACGTGGGAGGTTTTAATTATTTCTCATATACTATTCAAATAGGGTCGAATTGATACATGGATACAGGTGTGCGTAACTTAGAAGTTTTATTTTTTTAAGGCTAATTCTAGCTGATTTAATGACATATGTAGCAAAGATCTATCAAATAGGCCCATATATGCTGTGTTAAACACACATAACTTAGATATGATTCTTCAACTTAAATATATGCCGATAGTAATGAATCCGGCCAGAATCGCCTCGAATGACTGGAAATGCTAGAAATGCTATGGTATGAGCTACGCCTTATCTTCAAAACGAGTTCGGTGACCCCCGATTTTTTTTACGTTTTAACCTAATCTTATCATTTTCTACCTGCAGTCAAAGTTTCAAAAAATTCTGTACGTGGGAAGTTTTTGGGCGCGAACGTCCTTAAGTTACAAGATGTAAACGTATCAGAAAACTCTCCTTTTTTCTTTCAAAACCTTTACCTTACCTGATTATATGTCGTTCTAAACGGGGATTCTGAAAATGTTTTATTCCTTTGTCATTATTTCGTATTTTTGCCTAGTCCCAGTCCCTTTCCAATGGATATATATTGTAACTGAAGCAAAAGAAATAAATCTATCATCAAACTCCGATTAATTCTCTAAACTTGGTGGTTATGGCCATTCGCATGAATTAAAATTAGTCAAAGATTCCAACTAGAATTTCTCGTAAATTTGGATTCAACTTCAGTTTATAAACAACTGGATGTGGCATGTCACGTGGCCAAGGAGCAAAGTTCTTGAACCTTTTTTCAAATGCTTCCCCGTATGCACGTTTATAAGCGATAGCTTAAATATATTTTAAATTAGACCACCCCCTCCAAAATATACCGTGAGGCTAAAATCTATCACAGTTTTTTAAATACTCTTTTACCTTATTAAGGTAAGGATCGGCTTTTTTCAGTTATACAAATGGTTTATATTATGTACTGTTGTGATTCTACCACCAAAGGATCCCATTAATATTTTTTTCTGTGGAATGCCGTATTTCATTAAACAAAATTCTCTGAGAAAATCCGTCGACACGTTCGAGACAATGTCCTTTATTCTGCTGGATGCTTCAACGAGCTTTTTAGGATTTTTAGAAGTCTAGCTGTTGAAGTCATTTTACTGTAAATTTTGACTGCATAGATGCTTTCATTTGAAAATGGTATCATCGAGTCGAAATATTTGGACTGTCATCCACAATTTCTTAGCTAGAGGTCAAATATTAGCCTACAGCCGTCCTTCTGCGCTCCCGGCCCGAATGGCGTTTCGCGTGAAGGACGTCTGCGATTCACCGCCGAAAATTCCATACTGATGTGTCTTTGTTCGGCTCAGTCAACACCATGGTTTTTATCCTCCATGTGGATCTCATCAGTTACCAGTATTTCTAAAATACTCTGTATGTCTGAAGTTGCTAGCGTAACTCGTATATATTTGTGAGAATGTAAGACATTTGCGGCTTGGCACAAACCTTTCAAGACTGCAAATGATAATTTATTCAAAATTATAAAGTTCACGTTTACGTCATCTGTATGGAATTTTCGGCGGTGAATCGCAGACGTCCTTCACGCGAAACGCCACTCGGGCCGGGAGCGAAGAAGGACGGGTGTTTTCGCAGGCTAGTCAAATATTGACACACTTATAATTTTTCAAATGCAGCCCCTAGAACATCAAGAAGGTATGTTCATTTCGTTTAATCTACAGGAAGTTGTCAATTCTGGTCTGTGGAGCTCTTCCGCAGAGCCCAGAGACTTATCGCGAAGATTAAGAATACGTTTTCTTTCGACTCGCTCTGTAATCCATAAAGTCAATAAAAAGTTTTGAGAGCTGTCTGCTCACACAAAACGTTAATTTTCCGACTTTCAAAAGAAACAGTGCCACCCAATAGATCGTTTGGATAATCACGAGTCCGGCGGCATAACTCGAAATTTCAGGCAAATTGTGCACTTTTTGGTACAAGCATAAAATCTGGCGCATTGATAGCAGTCACCAATACGAGCATTTTCAGATATAGTGCCAAGTTGGACGTCCACTGGTTTCCATGGAAACCACACTTTTTTAAAATTCATGAATTTCCTTTCTTTATATTCTAGTTTATCGGCCATTACTTTCATTTCAATGCTTCCAACTTATTAATTTACCATGTTCTATTTGCTTAAGCATATGGCACGTTGCCCTTAAAGGCGTGTTGCCATGGAAACGAAAAATCAAAATTCCACATTTGCTGAAAATGAAAGAAAGTTCTGCGTCTTGCCGATGGACCTCCGGTTAGACCATTGTCTGCAATAAAACCTACAGAGTTTTAGGTGTTCTTAAATTTCCCTATCACTATAAAGTTAATTTAGTCACGAATGCGTTGGCCATCACACACACAAACACGAGATAAGATATATAAGATAAGTTCAATTTTGATACATCTTCTCAAAGGTTTTTTAGAAACTATTTAAAAGAAGGGTAGTAACATATTTCCACATCATCTTTGCCGCAGTTCTTTTTACAACGACAATGACCCAGCACTTTGCAGCTAGCAGCTGTCGTGGCTGCATCTACCCCTGTCTACCTAAATGTGTAGTCAGACGGGAAGTACAGGGGCTGAAGCCCGTTTCTCGAAAGACCCGGTAACTTTAACGGGCCCGGAATCATATTTTGAAATCAAAGTCTCAAGAAAAGTAGGGTGTGTTCTGACCTCCAATGAATGCCATTTTGTTTCTTTAGCTGATAACTTTACTGTGCAATTTTCAAATTTTTGAAACTCCCATCCGGAATGGAAAACAAAACAGCTTAACGGACCCGGTAATTACCGGGAGCTTCGAGAAACGGGCCCCTGAACACTTAAGAAAATGGACATGGTATGCCATCCTAATCTGAAAACGGGCGTTTTTACCTGCAGAGATAGTCGATAATAATATCGATCACTACACTTCGTGGTCAACCGCTATATGCCTTCACGGCACCCGCGGTATTGCACTGATTCAACACCCTAATGAAGCATGCTATATATCAAGGAGGATACGCGTGGGAATTAGCCAACATTCCAACCATTCTACGACCGAATCTGCCACTCCTACCAGATGTCACAACTATGGCACTTTTGCGCTTGGCTATCAACATGCCAAAGAGCATGTAGTCTGTCAACAATTTTTTTCTAAGCTGAGTATGTTTGCGTGCAGCATGCAACCTATACATGGTAAACGCGGGTCTCTTAACTTTTGACATGCGAGGGCATTCTTTGGATTTACTGGCGGGCTTCATGACTGGAATTTAGCGTTTGTTGCTGGTGCAAAGTCTGGGGTAATGATTCCTATTTGCAGTTCTGAGGGAACCGAGAGGGAAAGGTCTGGTGGCTTTAAGTGTTTTACTGAGCATTTCTTAACGTTCTACGATTAACTCATCGTATTGATATCGTTTTCCGCAGAGGAAGCGTAAAAACATCAGTCATTCTATGTCTTCGTTAAACACTAGCAATACCACTTTAACTTGGGTGTCAGCAGTCAATAACACGCATAGAGTGTATCTCTTGCTATTCCGCCGCTACGCCTTTTGTAAAACCCTTTTCTCGAGTCGCGTTCTAGAATTTTGTTTGTGTGAAATCAACTCAGATGTAGTAATAGATTGGCAGTTACCTTTTTCTCTCTTCTAATGACTTTTCCATTATTATGTTGTCGCCCGCGGTTGCCCAGCGCTGCTAGACAACCCAGGTGATATCAGTTGGCTCCAGGGGAAGTCATGTCAATTATGTTAGCTTAGATATTAGATTCAAATGGCATAACTCGTGAGAAACAGATGAGATCCTGGATCGGAGTCTACAACAGTACATAATATAAACCATTTGTATAACTGAAAAAAGCCGATCCTTACCTTAATAAGGTAAAAGAGTATTTAAAAAACTGTGATAGATTTTAGCCTCACGGTATATTTTGGAGGGGGTGGTCTAATTTAAAATATATTTAAGCTATCGCTTATAAACGTGCATACGGGGAAGCATTTGAAAAAAGGTTCAAGAACTTTGCTCCTTGGCCACGTGACATGCCACATCCAGTTGTTTATAAACTGAAGTTGAATCCAAATTTACGAGAAATTCTAGTTGGAATCTTTGACTAATTTTAATTCATGCGAATGGCCATAACCACCAAGTTTAGAGAATTAATCGGAGTTTGATGATAGATTTATTTCTTTTGCTTCAGTTACAATATATATCCATTGGAAAGGGACTGGGACTAGGCAAAAATACGAAATAATGACAAAGGAATAAAACATTTTCAGAATCCCCGTTTAGAACGACATATAATCAGGTAAGGTAAAGGTTTTGAAAGAAAAAAGGAGAGTTTTCTGATACGTTTACATCTTGTAACTTAAGGACGTTCGCGCCCAAAAACTTCCCACGTACAGAATTTTTTGAAACTTTGACTGCAGGTAGAAAATGATAAGATTAGGTTAAAACGTAAAAAAAATCGGGGGTCACCGAACTCGTTTTGAAGATAAGGCGTAGCTCATACCATAGCATTTCTAGCATTTCCAGTCATTCGAGGCGATTCTGGCCGGATTCATTACTATCGGCATATATTTAAGTTGAAGAATCATATCTAAGTTATGTGTGTTTAACACAGCATATATGGGCCTATTTGATAGATCTTTGCTACATATGTCATTAAATCAGCTAGAATTAGCCTTAAAAAAATAAAACTTCTAAGTTACGCACACCTGTATCCATGTATCAATTCGACCCTATTTGAATAGTATATGAGAAATAATTAAAACCTCCCACGTACAGATTTTTTTTGTTTTTTTAGTATAATGGAAAGAATCAGAAAAGGAAGTGATCTGCCGAAAAAAAGTGGGGGTCACCGAGCGTCCAACAAAAATATTCGCACACAAAGTTAACGTAAAGGTCATCAGCTCTATATTTTGTTGAGGTTTTGACTCGGTGCGCGCGCTTGAAAATGACGTGGTACATAAAAAAGTACATAAAAATAAACAGACCTAGTTAAGTCTGCTGGAAAAATATAAGTGGCTAGTAGAGAAGAAGCTTCTCACTACCAACATTTTTTTTTGAAACCAGCGCTAAATGAAAAAAATTCAGGGGGCCAGACCAACCGTCTTGTATATAAACGGGGAGTTCTTCCAACCGAAGGGAAGCGTAACTCCAAGCAGCCACCATCCCTGCCATTCAATACCAAAATACTGCTGAGAATCAAAGGAAAGCAAAATATGGTCATAGCCAGACTTGTCATCAATTTTACTCATGCAGGAGTTAGGGTATACAAAACGAGGAACGCCAACAAGCGTCTCCAGCGAAAAGGGGGTGTCGACCATCCTCAAGTTTAAGAACCTAGCATCAGTGCATAACCTCGGCCTTTGTGGCTCGATCGTGGGAAGGGCGAGGTGGGGCGGTGCCACTTCACCCACTTTGCTTCAAACACGGATCGCTCCTGACTCAATACGTTTCAAAATCGTTTCCGTAACAAACTGCGAAAACTGTTTGCAAGAGTAGTGGTTCTTAAAACGTCTAGACGGGGGTTCCGCGCTCTCATACTTTGCACCGAAAAATGATCCCCTAAAGGGTTTTATGAATTTTTTGACGTCCACCCCTTGTTCCAACCATTCAAGGACATGCATCCTTAGCAGGTTAGTACCCGTCCAAAATTTTTCCCAGAATGCAATTCGGGTGCGAAGTTGACCGGATTGAAAGGAGTGCGGATAGCGAAACGACAAATCCATCAGGTTAGGAGTTTCCCCCGCAAGAATACCATGAACCTGGGTGAGACAAACGTCTTCTGATGCCATTTTCTCCGATCCAAACTCGGTTTACCCTCCAGAAATACCCATCGTATTTCCCTATTTATATGCCTGCTTTTTTCCTCCGCTTCTAAGGGCATAAACGTCAACGTATCTTCCCTGTGACGTTTTGTTGTAGGCTAAAACAAAAGCACCAAAAAAAGAATCAGAAGATGTACTTAAAACGGAAACTGCAAATTCGAGTTCGGAGAGAATGACCACCGTAGCCCGAGTAATTATAATCGGGTTCAAAGGCATGCCTATGGGCAAAACGCTTGCGGGGTCATTCTCCCAACCTGGAGACCACAGACTACCAACAAGGACAATCAAGAATTCCATTTCAAAACAAATCACTTCCACTGATTACACAATCCTTAAACTCTTGTCCGGGCAAAAGCGCGAGATGTGTTCCGCCTTACCGCACACCCAGCACTTTCTCTCCGAAGGTGATCTAGGACTGCGATTGGTGCCACGCCTCTGGTATGGAGCATTACATATCCGTCCAGTGAACGAGCCTTGATTTGCTGGGAAGGAACGCTTGATTTCCTTAGCAATAACCTTCGTCACCTCGGCCTCCTCCTTAGATGTCACCAGCTGAAGGCACTGGTTGTTCAACAACGGACGTCACTGCCTCAGTACTATTTCATAACGCGACGCTCTTCCATCATTCTTTTCCTTTGTTAGGTTCCGGCCTCAACGGTTGGTGCACTAAAGAAAGAATTAGATGAGTGGAAGAAGAGAGTTGATGCGTCGGCAATCGAGTCTGCTTTGTCGACTTTCCAGATGGCGATTGGGCGTCCGGCGGCTCCTTTTGACCCATATGCTGCTATCGCTGCCCTTGATGAAGTCGTCAGTGTCACGAAGGAAAAGAATGATGGAAGAGCGTCGCGTTATGAAATAGTACTGAGGCAGTGACGTCCGTTGTTGAACAACCAGTGCCTTCAGCTGGTGACATCTAAGGAGGAGGCCGAGGTGACGAAGGTTATTGCTAAGGAAATCAAGCGTTCCTTCCCAGCAAATCAAGGCTCGTTCACTGGACGGATATGTAATGCTCCATACCAGAGGCGTGGCACCAATCGCAGTCCTAGATCACCTTCGGAGAGAAAGTGCTGGGTGTGCGGTAAGGCGGAACACATCTCGCGCTTTTGCCCGGACAAGAGTTAAGGATTGTGTAATCAGTGGAAGTGATTTGTTTTGAAATGGAATTCTTGATTGTCCTTGTTGGTAGTCTGTGGTCTCCAGGTTGGGAGAATGACCCCGCAAGCGTTTTGCCCATAGGCATGCCTTTGAACCCGATTATAATTACTCGGGCTACGGTGGTCATTCTCTCCGAACTCGAATTTGCAGTTTCCGTTTTAAGTACATCTTCTGATTCTTTTTTTGGTGCTTTTGTTTTAGCCTACAACAAAACGTCACAGGGAAGATACGTTGACGTTTATGCCCTTAGAAGCGGAGGAAAAAAGCAGGCATATAAATAGGGAAATACGATGGGTATTTCTGGAGGGTAAACCGAGTTTGGATCGGAGAAAATGGCATCAGAAGACGTTTGTCTCACCCAGGTTCATGGTATTCTTGCGGGGGAAACTCCTAACCTGATGGATTTGTCGTTTCGCTATCCGCACTCCTTTCAATCCGGTCAACTTCGCACCCGAATTGCATTCTGGGAAAAATTTTGGACGGGTACTAACCTGCTAAGGATGCATGTCCTTGAATGGTTGGAACAAGGGGTGGACGTCAAAAAATTCATAAAACCCTTTAGGGGATCATTTTTCGGTGCAAAGTATGAGAGCGCGGAACCCCCGTCTAGACGTTTTAAGAACCACTACTCTTGCAAACAGTTTTCGCAGTTTGTTACGGAAACGATTTTGAAACGTATTGAGTCAGGAGCGATCCGTGTTTGAAGCAAAGTGGGTGAAGTGGCACCGCCCCACCTCGCCCTTCCCACGATCGAGCCACAAAGGCCGAGGTTATGCACTGATGCTAGGTTCTTAAACTTGAGGATGGTCGACACCCCCTTTTCGCTGGAGACGCTTGTTGGCGTTCCTCGTTTTGTATACCCTAACTCCTGCATGAGTAAAATTGATGACAAGTCTGGCTATGACCATATTTTGCTTTCCTTTGATTCTCAGCAGTATTTTGGTATTGAATGGCAGGGATGGTGGCTGCTTGGAGTTACGCTTCCCTTCGGTTGGAAGAACTCCCCGTTTATATACAAGACGGTTGGTCTGGCCCCCTGAATTTTTTTCATTTAGCGCTGGTTTCAAAAAAAAATGTTGGTAGTGAGAAGCTTCTTCTCTACTAGCCACTTATATTTTTCCAGCAGACTTAACTAGGTCTGTTTATTTTTATGTACTTTTTTATGTACCACGTCATTTTCAAGCGCGCGCACCGAGTCAAAACCTCAACAAAATATAGAGCTGATGACCTTTACGTTAACTTTGTGTGCGAATATTTTTGTTGGACGCTCGGTGACCCCCACTTTTTTTCGGCAGATCACTTCCTTTTCTGATTCTTTCCATTATACTAAAAAAACAAAAAAAATCTGTACGTGGGAGGTTTTAATTATTTCTCATATACTATTCAAATAGGGTCGAATTGATACATGGATACAGGTGTGCGTAACTTAGAAGTTTTATTTTTTTAAGGCTAATTCTAGCTGATTTAATGACATATGTAGCAAAGATCTATCAAATAGGCCCATATATGCTGTGTTAAACACACATAACTTAGATATGATTCTTCAACTTAAATATATGCCGATAGTAATGAATCCGGCCAGAATCGCCTCGAATGACTGGAAATGCTAGAAATGCTATGGTATGAGCTACGCCTTATCTTCAAAACGAGTTCGGTGACCCCCGATTTTTTTTACGTTTTAACCTAATCTTATCATTTTCTACCTGCAGTCAAAGTTTCAAAAAATTCTGTACGTGGGAAGTTTTTGGGCGCGAACGTCCTTAAGTTACAAGATGTAAACGTATCAGAAAACTCTCCTTTTTTCTTTCAAAACCTTTACCTTACCTGATTATATGTCGTTCTAAACGGGGATTCTGAAAATGTTTTATTCCTTTGTCATTATTTCGTATTTTTGCCTAGTCCCAGTCCCTTTCCAATGGATATATATTGTAACTGAAGCAAAAGAAATAAATCTATCATCAAACTCCGATTAATTCTCTAAACTTGGTGGTTATGGCCATTCGCATGAATTAAAATTAGTCAAAGATTCCAACTAGAATTTCTCGTAAATTTGGATTCAACTTCAGTTTATAAACAACTGGATGTGGCATGTCACGTGGCCAAGGAGCAAAGTTCTTGAACCTTTTTTCAAATGCTTCCCCGTATGCACGTTTATAAGCGATAGCTTAAATATATTTTAAATTAGACCACCCCCTCCAAAATATACCGTGAGGCTAAAATCTATCACAGTTTTTTAAATACTCTTTTACCTTATTAAGGTAAGGATCGGCTTTTTTCAGTTATACAAATGGTTTATATTATGTACTGTTGTAGACTCCGATCCAGGATCTCATCTGTTTCTCACGAGTTATGCCATTTGAATCTAATATCTAAGCTAACATAATTGACATGACTTCCCCTGGAGCCAACTGATATCACCTGGGTTGTCTAGCAGCGCTGGGCAACCGCGGGCGACAACATAATAATGGAAAAGTCATTAGAAGAGAGAAAAAGGTAACTGCCAATCTATTACTACATCTGAGTTGATTTCACACAAACAAAATTCTAGAACGCGACTCGAGAAAAGGGTTTTACAAAAGGCGTAGCGGCGGAATAGCAAGAGATACACTCTATGCGTGTTATTGACTGCTGACACCCAAGTTAAAGTGGTATTGCTAGTGTTTAACGAAGACATAGAATGACTGATGTTTTTACGCTTCCTCTGCGGAAAACGATATCAATACGATGAGTTAATCGTAGAACGTTAAGAAATGCTCAGTAAAACACTTAAAGCCACCAGACCTTTCCCTCTCGGTTCCCTCAGAACTGCAAATAGGAATCATTACCCCAGACTTTGCACCAGCAACAAACGCTAAATTCCAGTCATGAAGCCCGCCAGTAAATCCAAAGAATGCCCTCGCATGTCAAAAGTTAAGAGACCCGCGTTTACCATGTATAGGTTGCATGCTGCACGCAAACATACTCAGCTTAGAAAAAAATTGTTGACAGACTACATGCTCTTTGGCATGTTGATAGCCAAGCGCAAAAGTGCCATAGTTGTGACATCTGGTAGGAGTGGCAGATTCGGTCGTAGAATGGTTGGAATGTTGGCTAATTCCCACGCGTATCCTCCTTGATATATAGCATGCTTCATTAGGGTGTTGAATCAGTGCAATACCGCGGGTGCCGTGAAGGCATATAGCGGTTGACCACGAAGTGTAGTGATCGATATTATTATCGACTATCTCTGCAGGTAAAAACGCCCGTTTTCAGATTAGGATGGCATACCATGTCCATTTTCTTAAGTGTTCAGGGGCCCGTTTCTCGAAGCTCCCGGTAATTACCGGGTCCGTTAAGCTGTTTTGTTTTCCATTCCGGATGGGAGTTTCAAAAATTTGAAAATTGCACAGTAAAGTTATCAGCTAAAGAAACAAAATGGCATTCATTGGAGGTCAGAACACACCCTACTTTTCTTGAGACTTTGATTTCAAAATATGATTCCGGGCCCGTTAAAGTTACCGGGTCTTTCGAGAAACGGGCTTCAGCCCCTGTACTTCCCGTCTGACTACACATTTAGGTAGACAGGGGTAGATGCAGCCACGACAGCTGCTAGCTGCAAAGTGCTGGGTCATTGTCGTTGTAAAAAGAACTGCGGCAAAGATGATGTGGAAATATGTTACTACCCTTCTTTTAAATAGTTTCTAAAAAACCTTTGAGAAGATGTATCAAAATTGAACTTATCTTATATATCTTATCTCGTGTTTGTGTGTGTGATGGCCAACGCATTCGTGACTAAATTAACTTTATAGTGATAGGGAAATTTAAGAACACCTAAAACTCTGTAGGTTTTATTGCAGACAATGGTCTAACCGGAGGTCCATCGGCAAGACGCAGAACTTTCTTTCATTTTCAGCAAATGTGGAATTTTGATTTTTCGTTTCCATGGCAACACGCCTTTAAGGGCAACGTGCCATATGCTTAAGCAAATAGAACATGGTAAATTAATAAGTTGGAAGCATTGAAATGAAAGTAATGGCCGATAAACTAGAATATAAAGAAAGGAAATTCATGAATTTTAAAAAAGTGTGGTTTCCATGGAAACCAGTGGACGTCCAACTTGGCACTATATCTGAAAATGCTCGTATTGGTGACTGCTATCAATGCGCCAGATTTTATGCTTGTACCAAAAAGTGCACAATTTGCCTGAAATTTCGAGTTATGCCGCCGGACTCGTGATTATCCAAACGATCTATTGGGTGGCACTGTTTCTTTTGAAAGTCGGAAAATTAACGTTTTGTGTGAGCAGACAGCTCTCAAAACTTTTTATTGACTTTATGGATTACAGAGCGAGTCGAAAGAAAACGTATTCTTAATCTTCGCGATAAGTCTCTGGGCTCTGCGGAAGAGCTCCACAGACCAGAATTGACAACTTCCTGTAGATTAAACGAAATGAACATACCTTCTTGATGTTCTAGGGGCTGCATTTGAAAAATTATAAGTGTGTCAATATTTGACTAGCCTGCGAAAACACCCGTCCTTCTTCGCTCCCGGCCCGAGTGGCGTTTCGCGTGAAGGACGTCTGCGATTCACCGCCGAAAATTCCATACAGATGACGTAAACGTGAACTTTATAATTTTGAATAAATTATCATTTGCAGTCTTGAAAGGTTTGTGCCAAGCCGCAAATGTCTTACATTCTCACAAATATATACGAGTTACGCTAGCAACTTCAGACATACAGAGTATTTTAGAAATACTGGTAACTGATGAGATCCACATGGAGGATAAAAACCATGGTGTTGACTGAGCCGAACAAAGACACATCAGTATGGAATTTTCGGCGGTGAATCGCAGACGTCCTTCACGCGAAACGCCATTCGGGCCGGGAGCGCAGAAGGACGGCTGTAGGCTAATATTTGACCTCTAGCTAAGAAATTGTGGATGACAGTCCAAATATTTCGACTCGATGATACCATTTTCAAATGAAAGCATCTATGCAGTCAAAATTTACAGTAAAATGACTTCAACAGCTAGACTTCTAAAAATCCTAAAAAGCTCGTTGAAGCATCCAGCAGAATAAAGGACATTGTCTCGAACGTGTCGACGGATTTTCTCAGAGAATTTTGTTTAATGAAATACGGCATTCCACAGAAAAAAATATTAATGGGATCCTTTGGTGGTAGAATCACAACAGTACATAATATAAACCATTTGTATAACTGAAAAAAGCCGATCCTTACCTTAATAAGGTAAAAGAGTATTTAAAAAACTGTGATAGATTTTAGCCTCACGGTATATTTTGGAGGGGGTGGTCTAATTTAAAATATATTTAAGCTATCGCTTATAAACGTGCATACGGGGAAGCATTTGAAAAAAGGTTCAAGAACTTTGCTCCTTGGCCACGTGACATGCCACATCCAGTTGTTTATAAACTGAAGTTGAATCCAAATTTACGAGAAATTCTAGTTGGAATCTTTGACTAATTTTAATTCATGCGAATGGCCATAACCACCAAGTTTAGAGAATTAATCGGAGTTTGATGATAGATTTATTTCTTTTGCTTCAGTTACAATATATATCCATTGGAAAGGGACTGGGACTAGGCAAAAATACGAAATAATGACAAAGGAATAAAACATTTTCAGAATCCCCGTTTAGAACGACATATAATCAGGTAAGGTAAAGGTTTTGAAAGAAAAAAGGAGAGTTTTCTGATACGTTTACATCTTGTAACTTAAGGACGTTCGCGCCCAAAAACTTCCCACGTACAGAATTTTTTGAAACTTTGACTGCAGGTAGAAAATGATAAGATTAGGTTAAAACGTAAAAAAAATCGGGGGTCACCGAACTCGTTTTGAAGATAAGGCGTAGCTCATACCATAGCATTTCTAGCATTTCCAGTCATTCGAGGCGATTCTGGCCGGATTCATTACTATCGGCATATATTTAAGTTGAAGAATCATATCTAAGTTATGTGTGTTTAACACAGCATATATGGGCCTATTTGATAGATCTTTGCTACATATGTCATTAAATCAGCTAGAATTAGCCTTAAAAAAATAAAACTTCTAAGTTACGCACACCTGTATCCATGTATCAATTCGACCCTATTTGAATAGTATATGAGAAATAATTAAAACCTCCCACGTACAGATTTTTTTTGTTTTTTTAGTATAATGGAAAGAATCAGAAAAGGAAGTGATCTGCCGAAAAAAAGTGGGGGTCACCGAGCGTCCAACAAAAATATTCGCACACAAAGTTAACGTAAAGGTCATCAGCTCTATATTTTGTTGAGGTTTTGACTCGGTGCGCGCGCTTGAAAATGACGTGGTACATAAAAAAGTACATAAAAATAAACAGACCTAGTTAAGTCTGCTGGAAAAATATAAGTGGCTAGTAGAGAAGAAGCTTCTCACTACCAACATTTTTTTTTGAAACCAGCGCTAAATGAAAAAAATTCAGGGGGCCAGACCAACCGTCTTGTATATAAACGGGGAGTTCTTCCAACCGAAGGGAAGCGTAACTCCAAGCAGCCACCATCCCTGCCATTCAATACCAAAATACTGCTGAGAATCAAAGGAAAGCAAAATATGGTCATAGCCAGACTTGTCATCAATTTTACTCATGCAGGAGTTAGGGTATACAAAACGAGGAACGCCAACAAGCGTCTCCAGCGAAAAGGGGGTGTCGACCATCCTCAAGTTTAAGAACCTAGCATCAGTGCATAACCTCGGCCTTTGTGGCTCGATCGTGGGAAGGGCGAGGTGGGGCGGTGCCACTTCACCCACTTTGCTTCAAACACGGATCGCTCCTGACTCAATACGTTTCAAAATCGTTTCCGTAACAAACTGCGAAAACTGTTTGCAAGAGTAGTGGTTCTTAAAACGTCTAGACGGGGGTTCCGCGCTCTCATACTTTGCACCGAAAAATGATCCCCTAAAGGGTTTTATGAATTTTTTGACGTCCACCCCTTGTTCCAACCATTCAAGGACATGCATCCTTAGCAGGTTAGTACCCGTCCAAAATTTTTCCCAGAATGCAATTCGGGTGCGAAGTTGACCGGATTGAAAGGAGTGCGGATAGCGAAACGACAAATCCATCAGGTTAGGAGTTTCCCCGCAAGAATACCATGAACCTGGGTGAGACAAACGTCTTCTGATGCCATTTTCTCCGATCCAAACTCGGTTTACCCTCCAGAAATACCCATCGTATTTCCCTATTTATATGCCTGCTTTTTTCCTCCGCTTCTAAGGGCATAAACGTCAACGTATCTTCCCTGTGACGTTTTGTTGTAGGCTAAAACAAAAGCACCAAAAAAAGAATCAGAAGATGTACTTAAAACGGAAACTGCAAATTCGAGTTCGGAGAGAATGACCACCGTAGCCCGAGTAATTATAATCGGGTTCAAAGGCATGCCTATGGGCAAAACGCTTGCGGGGTCATTCTCC
>JAHPZR010036906.1:0-15000 GCA_019787425.1 Platygyra sinensis
CGTTCACTTCTGAGCATAATATTAAAATGCACTGAGCCAAAAACAGAATTATCGAAACGTAACCCAGAGAACTGATGCCGTTACACTCACAATTTTGAGGATCCACTCCAGCATAATTGACGTTACGTTGTCAATCAGTTAGGTTTAAATGACGCTAAATCCAGATTCGTGAATAAAAAATGTTTCAAGTGACAAATGTGACTGTCTCGTAAAATACCAGTTAACGCTAATATCGTTTCTTCTTGAATCTGGCAATTGTTTGTTGAGAGTCGTAATTGTTATTATATTAGACCGGAAGAAAGAAGACATTGCTTTCAGCTTAAGGGGAAAGAAACTTAACTACAAGTCTGTTGCTAAGGAAATCTCAAAACCTCCTTTTTTTGGCTCCTGAAGTCCAGTGCTTTTATAGCCTCTTAAAGATCTATAATTTTCAAAATATTGTACATTTCCTTAAACGCATACTACAAGTTGTAGATAATGCCGTGTTTTGGCAAAACGTATTGGTATATTTCGAAAACAATCCACTCAGTCCGAGTTTTGAGAATGTTTTCTATTGTGGACACGTGACATACCAAATATGGGCGTGGCTCGAAAAATTTAAAGGAAGCGTGAATCGAACAAACACGGTAAACTTTGTCGCCCACTGGACTCAGGAGCTAAGAAAAAGGAGGTTTTGAGATTTCCTTAGCAACAGACTTGATATAAGTTTCTCCCCCCTTAATATCGAGTTGTTTGGAGGGCTGATTAGATAGATACACAATATAAAGCCAGAAAACCAGAAACGTCTATTAACAGATCATTTGGAAAGATAAAGTAAACCTGAGGAAATCAGTAGTAAGTGGTTTTAAATTAAAGTACATGAGATTTAGCAATATTAGGCAAGAGACTATGTCATAGTCTCTTGTATTAGGCTAATACCCACAGATCGAAATGGTAACTTGTTGGTTCCCAATTTTAGGAGAATAAAGCAAAAGAAATGCTTGACATCTCCTAATTAATTTCGATGTCATCTGTTTTTGTTTTGTTTGGTTTTATTCATCAAAACCTCGGAACCAAGTTCAGTACTGATGCCAACTGAAACAGGATACCCACTGTTCAAGTTAATATTTTTTTTTTTTGAAATAGCCACTTTATGCAAGCTGTCTTTTTATCCGCCAAGTTTCTTCCACTTATGCACATCGATTTTTCCTCTCCAGTGCTAAGAGAGCATAATAAACAATTATCATTCGATGCATTGTTTCTTCCTTTACATTGGCCGAGAGCCCACCACGTGACCTGCAAATAACTGCCTACAAATAGTGGTCTGCTCGTGTGTAATTCTGCCTACCGTGCTTTGCTACAAATAATATACTGCTCATACGTAATTGGAACCACGTTTTCGAGAGAAAAATGGCAGATCGCTTCCCTGAGCTGCCAGGAAGTGATCAAGATATGAAAACCAACTTGACGATCGAATGATTAAACAATTATTGAACCAGGTTATCCGCTTGCTACTGACAAATCAGAAAATTTTGCTCAAACCCTTCCATGATTGTTAATTATCGGACGAGGTTTTTGTGATATCTAGAATAATCAAGGTCCAGGTAGTAGGTATTAGCTTAATGTACCGGTCAATTCCAAAACCGCCCATCCCTCCCCCCCGGGCAAACCCCGGGGCATTTGACTTTTTTGAAAAAATTGGGTCAAATTTCCCGCTATGTTGCCAGTTTAAACGGGTCAAATGCCCCACCAATTAGAGCTTCAAAGAGGGTCAAATCCCCCCACCCTCCAGGCATGTTAAAGCAACTGTGGAAACAAGTTCTGCAAAATTTTCAGCCACTACGAATTTCTTGTTCAGCTTGTCTTCGCTCCACACTTTAAACAAAGGCATATTCCACGATATAACTTTATAAAACGACAACAACAGAAAAAACCCATGTGGAATCGACAAGAGCAATGACCCGTGAACGCGGCTCACTTGCTAAATCATTCTCGTCCCCAGAGTCCACGATCCTTCTGGCCTGTGGTTGGGATCGAGAGCTCTGGCCGGACCCGATTTTCTGAGCATGCGCAGAGTATTCATTTCGCATTCTCAACCAATCAGATTTGCTAGATTTGACGGGAAGTCCGTGAATCGCGGACTTCCGGTTTTGTGCGAAACCAGAGCTCTCGATCCCAACCACAGGCCAGAAGGATCGTGGGCTCTGGGGACGAGAATGAATCGAAGCTAAATCAAAGAATTGCGAAATCTTTTTGTTTCCGACCGCTGACAGACGTTTTGACACGAAAGTCAATGCCCCACCGGGCGGGCCTCATTTTGGGTCAAATTCCCCACTGTACGGAGTTTAACGCAAGTCCAATGCCCGGGGATTACCCGGGGGGGGGGGGGGGATGGGCGGTTTTGGAATTGACTGGTACACAATACCATCTGCCTAGACCTTGGGGTTCGGCGGCCGAATCCGAAGGCTGAGACTGATAACCTTACCTTCCCCTCTTAGCAGGCCGGAGGGGCGGGGGACAGGGAGAGAGTTGACCATAACCCCCCTTGTGAAAAACACGATGTGTCAGGCGGGACGCTGTTCTTGTATAGCAATTCCTCGAAAAGCACGTAAATGTATTGAACAGCCAGCAGGTTTACAACAGCAGAAATAATAACAAAACAACAACAACAACAAAAGCAACAACAAATTAATTTTGTTCCGCAAAAGAATCCCACCAATCTGTTTTAATTACATCTCAAAAGATATATAAAATCCTTATTATAACTTTGGTTGCTTGTCACCTGAAATGACTATATATAGCTACTCTAGTCTGCTGCCCATTACATGCAACTACAAAAGAAACGACAGCGGTCACATTACACTGAATATTTTGTCGTATTAATATTACATTTCACTTGCTGGTTTTTAATCTCGTTCTATTTTAACAAGACTTTTCACAGCCCTTTATTTTCTCGTTTTTTATTCGATCTGGCGTTAAGCACGCAGAAAAAATCGGGATAGAACTGGTCGCAAACGCAAAACGGAGACCTCACAGGATAAGTTCGGTCGCCTAACCACCCCACCGCTTTTTCTTCCATGTGATTTGATATTAGAGAAGCCGTGAACAGTCTATATTTTAATACAATATGAACACCCTCCCTTCATCAGGACAGAGTAGAGCAACGTGCTCCTCTGCAGTCAGTATCATTCGTCTATGGTATAGAATAATACTGTTTACACGGGTTAAATGGGTTTTGGTGCAGCGCACAGGCTCGCCATCTTTCGTGTATATATCGAAGTAAACGTAATCAACTCCTCCATCAGCGACGACGAAATGTTCACTTGAATGGTGAAATGTAATTCCACATGTAAATAAAGGATGAGTCGAGAGTTTGAATTTAGAAAGATGGTCACCGTGTTCACTAAACATGTGTACGTAGCAGCCTTCGTCCAACACAATAACACGATCATCACTAGCAAGAGCCAGTTGTATTCCAGACCCTAGTAATAGTCCTTCTCCAAACCTGCGCACAAATTGTCCATCATTCTTGTACACATCAAGCACACCACATCTCGACTTCCTGATAAACATGTTGTGCATTACAACAATTTCGCGCTTACTATTGACTATCATAGCAGGAAACCCATACCACTCCTCGTGCTCCTTCCTCACCGAAAACTGGTGATTCACTTCCCTGTTGTTGTTAAACACGTATACCATAAACTCAAATCCTGAATCAATACGCTCATATAGGACCAGGACATAGATGCTGTCGTTGTAGTCTACGGCGACATCAAGCACTCGAAGGCGTTTTCTGTCTACAATATGAACAGGGAGAGTGAAATAATCTATAAACTGTCCTCTTCTGTCGAACACCTTTACTTTTCTATTGTCAATCTCTGTTATAATGAACTGTCCCTTGGAATTCATCGCCATACCGTACGGGTTGTTAAGCCTGTGCTCCTCCTCTCCCTCCTGACCAAATGACCATGATGCAACAAAACAGTGCTCCATGCTCTGCTTACGAAGAACTTCAACTACCCTTTGGTCACGCAATGGATCAATGCTTTCTTCTTTAGTATCAACTGCAGGCCAATTATGCATCCAGAAAGGTTTATCTTTACCGACTGCTAGTGTGACATCCAAGATGACACGATTCACGTGACAAACACTAGAAATGATCTTTCCGCGTCCGCCTTTATTAAACCTTGCCATGATGCCTTTCCGGAGTTCGACGTTAAAACTATTCTGTACTGCTGGCAGAGAGTTTATTTCCTTGATACACACTCTACACGGCGCTATTGCGTCTTCAGGATTGTCTATTGTCTCTAGGATTGTTGACATAACTCGATATTCCATTGCCAGGATGCGGTCAGACGTTGTTAAAGCTTCATTTTTAAAAGCTCTTGTTGCTTCCCTGCGAGCATCTTCGAACCTCTTTTTACTGTTGGCAAGAGCCCTCGTAACTGATTCATTTAGACCAGTAAGCTCCACGTTTCGCATTTCTTGAGCGAGACTGGCAAACGCTTCAGCACAGGCTGCTTGTACAGGTACCTCGCCTCCCTCACTTCTGGACCTGGCTTTATCGAACACCTCATAGAGCAGCTCGATTCCTTCCTCAAAGAAGCTGATGCTTGCTAACAAATCTTTCCTTGATAATCCATCCAACTTTGACTTGATATCGTCTATCTCACGGACAATCACACTGCGAAATTTTTGTTCTGTAACGTCGCCTTCTTTCAGCCTCTCCGCTGCCTTATCTCTGCCTTTATCCACTAGCAAGCCAATAGTGGCTTTGAACACTGCAGTTATAATCGAAGACATCAGCCTTGAGTAAATGGCTTCCAATTAGTACTTCAGTCTGGTAACAAATTCTTCGCTGCAGCGATATCTGAAGCAAAATGAACAGATTCCGTAAAATTTTTGCATATGAATAAATTTTTAAAACAAAGAACTTAAGTTCTAGTCTAGTGATTCACAAAAGAATCGAAACTAATCTTTGCTGATGCAATGTTTCCAAAATTTTAAACTGTGAAAATAGGAAAGAAGAAATGTTTCTATAAGATCTAAGTTCATTAACAGTCCTTGGCTTTTTCACCGAATCCCGAAAACAAAGAAATCGTTATTTTAACTTTTTTGGATCAAAGAGGAAAATATTTCAGATAGTTTTTGCATATGAATAAAATTTCGAAACAAACAGGCAATTAACGTAATTAAAGTTACAGTCTAATGATTCACAAAAGAATCGAAACTAAACTTTACTGATGCAATGTTTGTAAAATTTTGAACTGGAGAAATGAGAAGTTAGGAAATGTCACGACATATTTTACAAAAGATTTGAAGTATGTCTTTTTGTTCTTTCAGAGTAATTGGTTGTTTTATCGAATCCTAGAAAGCGGTAAAAATAAACGATGTTGATTTGGAAAATATTTCAAATATGCTTTGAAACAAGCGTCATGAAAACTCATAAACACTTATTGTAATTTTTAGGGTTGAAAGAAGCTTACTTGAGCCATTTCACGGTCGATGCCTAAATTGATAAGCCTAATTTTTTCTGATTTATGTTCTGCCTCACTCTTCCCCAAGCTAACAGGCCTTGTGTCTTTGTTTGTACATTTTGTCTATGTTTACCATAGTAAAATTATAACAATGTAGTATCGGCTTTGCATGTCAGTCTCATGTCACAGCAGCGTAGCCAGGATTTTTCCAGAGGTATAACTAAGTCATAAAACTTTAATTTCGTCGCTTTCTTCGGTTCATTGACTGCAGCACCTCAACGACAGTCGATGATTATCTATAAGCCAACAAGCTTGTAGAGTGATATTTTTCCCGCTATGTGACACATGTAAAATCAGCTACGTTGATGTAATTGTGACCTACAATAGTTAAGTTTCACTTATGTGCGCGCTTCTTACAAACGTGCATAAAACAATCAATCTGTACATCTAGATGTTCAAGAACCATAAACCGTTTATAAGTCTAAAGAGGGGGGTGAATAGGTCTACGGATCGGCAGATTTGGTAAATATTTTAACCCGGATTCTGGATTCAGAGCAAACTTGTAACGGATTTGCGAATCCTATGATCACAGCGGATCGCAGTTTTATCCAGTTTTTGGGCCCGGATTTTGGATTTTGGTTGTTAGGAAGTTCGGATCGTGGATCTCAACGTTGCCCCGGAGATTTCACTTTCTCTCTTTTTTGTGCCGAATGTCTTGCAGTAAAGAAAATGACTATAAATAGTGAGGCACTTAGTTTTGACGTGGCTATAAGTTTGCTCTTTTTTCTCTCGTATCTGCAAGATTTTGTTTTAATAGACGTTGGTTTCATAAATATTTCGTTGATAGTCATCCTCAACGCTAAAACACATGCAATATTGTGCAATTCAAGGTAACTCCAACAACTAAAGTCGCTTTGTATCTCGCCTATCATCTAACGCGGCAAACAATTTACGGATTCGGATTTAGTTGATTTTTTGAGCGGATCAACGGATTCAGTCATTAATTTTAGCGGATCGGCGGATTTACATACCCCTATTCACACCCCCCCCCCCCCTCTCTAAGGCTATGTAACAATATTTCTGTGTTCAGCGTTGAGGATGACTATCAACGAAATATTTATGAAACCAACGTCTATTAAAACAAAATCTTGCAGATACGAGAGAAAAAAGAGCAAACTTATAGCCACGTCAAAACTAAGTGCCTCACTATTTATAGTCATTTTCTTTACTGCAAGACATTCGGCACAAAAAAGAGAGAAAGTGAAATCTCCGGGGCAACGTTGAGATCCACGATCCGAACTTCCTAACAACCAAAATCCAAAATCCGGGCCCAAAAACTGGATAAAACTGCGATCCGCTGTGATCATAGGATTCGCAAATCCGTTACAAGTTTGCTCTGAATCCAGAATCCGGGTTAAAATATTTACCAAATCTGCCGATCCGTAGACCTATTCACCCCCCTCTTTAGACTTATAAACGGTTTATGGTTCTTGAACATCTAGATGTACAGATTGATTGTTTTATGCACGTTTGTAAGAAGCGCGCACATAAGTGAAACTTAACTATTGTAGGTCACAATTACATCAACGTAGCTGATTTTACATGTGTCACATAGCGGGAAAAATATCACTCTACAAGCTTGTTGGCTTATAGATAATCATCGACTGTCGTTGAGGTGCTGCAGTCAATGAACCGAAGAAAGCGACGAAAATTAAAGTTTTATGACTTAGTTATACCTCTGGAAAAATCCTGGCTACGCTGCTGTGACATGAGACTGACATGCAAAGCCGATACTACATTGTTATAATTTTACTATGGTAAACATAGACAAAATGTACAAACAAAGACACAAGGCCTGTTAGCTTGGGGAAGAGTGAGGCAGAACATAAATCAGAAAAAAATTAGGCTTATCAATTTAGGCATCGACCGTGAAATGGCTCAAGTAAGCTTCTTTCAACCCTAAAAATTACAATAAGTGTTTATGAGTTTTCATGACGCTTGTTTCAAAGCATATTTGAAATATTTTCCAAATCAACATCGTTTATTTTTACCGCTTTCTAGGATTCGATAAAACAACCAATTACTCTGAAAGAACAAAAGACATACTTCAAATCTTTTGTAAAATATGTCGTGACATTTCCTAACTTCTCATTTCTCCAGTTCAAAATTTTACAAACATTGCATCAGTAAAGTTTAGTTTCGATTCTTTTGTGAATCATTAGACTGTAACTTTAATTACGTTAATTGCCTGTTTGTTTCGAAATTTTATTCATATGCAAAAACTATCTGAAATATTTTCCTCTTTGATCCAAAAAGTTAAAATAACGATTTCTTTGTTTTCGGGATTCGGTGAAAAAGCCAAGGACTGTTAATGAACTTAGATCTTATAGAAACATTTCTTCTTTCCTATTTTCACAGTTTAAAATTTTGGAAACATTGCATCAGCAAAGATTAGTTTCGATTCTTTTGTGAATCACTAGACTAGAACTTAAGTTCTTTGTTTTAAAAATTTATTCATATGCAAAAATTTTACGGAATCTGTTCATTTTGCTTCAGATATCGCTGCAGCGAAGAATTTGTTACCAGACTGAAGTACTAATTGGAAGCCATTTACTCAAGGCTGATGTCTTCGATTATAACTGCAGTGTTCAAAGCCACTATTGGCTTGCTAGTGGATAAAGGCAGAGATAAGGCAGCGGAGAGGCTGAAAGAAGGCGACGTTACAGAACAAAAATTTCGCAGTGTGATTGTCCGTGAGATAGACGATATCAAGTCAAAGTTGGATGGATTATCAAGGAAAGATTTGTTAGCAAGCATCAGCTTCTTTGAGGAAGGAATCGAGCTGCTCTATGAGGTGTTCGATAAAGCCAGGTCCAGAAGTGAGGGAGGCGAGGTACCTGTACAAGCAGCCTGTGCTGAAGCGTTTGCCAGTCTCGCTCAAGAAATGCGAAACGTGGAGCTTACTGGTCTAAATGAATCAGTTACGAGGGCTCTTGCCAACAGTAAAAAGAGGTTCGAAGATGCTCGCAGGGAAGCAACAAGAGCTTTTAAAAATGAAGCTTTAACAACGTCTGACCGCATCCTGGCAATGGAATATCGAGTTATGTCAACAATCCTAGAGACAATAGACAATCCTGAAGACGCAATAGCGCCGTGTAGAGTGTGTATCAAGGAAATAAACTCTCTGCCAGCAGTACAGAATAGTTTTAACGTCGAACTCCGGAAAGGCATCATGGCAAGGTTTAATAAAGGCGGACGCGGAAAGATCATTTCTAGTGTTTGTCACGTGAATCGTGTCATCTTGGATGTCACACTAGCAGTCGGTAAAGATAAACCTTTCTGGATGCATAATTGGCCTGCAGTTGATACTAAAGAAGAAAGCATTGATCCATTGCGTGACCAAAGGGTAGTTGAAGTTCTTCGTAAGCAGAGCATGGAGCACTGTTTTGTTGCATCATGGTCATTTGGTCAGGAGGGAGAGGAGGAGCACAGGCTTAACAACCCGTACGGTATGGCGATGAATTCCAAGGGACAGTTCATTATAACAGAGATTGACAATAGAAAAGTAAAGGTGTTCGACAGAAGAGGACAGTTTATAGATTATTTCACTCTCCCTGTTCATATTGTAGACAGAAAACGCCTTCGAGTGCTTGATGTCGCCGTAGACTACAACGACAGCATCTATGTCCTGGTCCTATATGAGCGTATTGATTCAGGATTTGAGTTTATGGTATACGTGTTTAACAACAACAGGGAAGTGAATCACCAGTTTTCGGTGAGGAAGGAGCACGAGGAGTGGTATGGGTTTCCTGCTATGATAGTCAATAGTAAGC
Source organism: Platygyra sinensis (assembly GCA_019787425.1). Classification (NCBI taxonomy): domain Eukaryota; kingdom Metazoa; phylum Cnidaria; class Anthozoa; order Scleractinia; family Merulinidae; genus Platygyra; species Platygyra sinensis. The sequence goes on from JAHPZR010036906.1 coordinate 9,293, forward strand.
GCGAAATTGTTGTAATGCACAACATGTTTATCAGGAAGTCGAGATGTGGTGTGCTTGATGTGTACAAGAATGATGGACAATTTGTGCGCAGGTTTGGAGAAGGACTATTACTAGGGTCTGGAATACAACTGGCTCTTGCTAGTGATGATCGTGTTATTGTGTTGGACGAAGGCTGCTACGTACACATGTTTAGTGAACACGGTGACCATCTTTCTAAATTCAAACTCTCGACTCATCCTTTATTTACATGTGGAATTACATTTCACCATTCAAGTGAACATTTCGTCGTCGCTGATGGAGGAGTTGATTACGTTTACTTCGATATATACACGAAAGATGGCGAGCCTGTGCGCTGCACCAAAACCCATTTAACCCGTGTAAACAGTATTATTCTATACCATAGACGAATGATACTGACTGCAGAGGAGCACGTTGCTCTACTCTGTCCTGATGAAGGGAGGGTGTTCATATTGTATTAAAATATAGACTGTTCACGGCTTCTCTAATATCAAATCACATGGAAGAAAAAGCGGTGGGGTGGTTAGGCGACCGAACTTATCCTGTGAGGTCTCCGTTTTGCGTTTGCGACCAGTTCTATCCCGATTTTTTCTGCGTGCTTAACGCCAGATCGAATAAAAAACGAGAAAATAAAGGGCTGTGAAAAGTCTTGTTAAAATAGAACGAGATTAAAAACCAGCAAGTGAAATGTAATATTAATACGACAAAATATTCAGTGTAATGTGACCGCTGTCGTTTCTTTTGTAGTTGCATGTAATGGGCAGCAGACTAGAGTAGCTATATATAGTCATTTCAGGTGACAAGCAACCAAAGTTATAATAAGGATTTTATATATCTTTTGAGATGTAATTAAAACAGATTGGTGGGATTCTTTTGCGGAACAAAATTAATTTGTTGTTGCTTTTGTTGTTGTTGTTGTTTTGTTATTATTTCTGCTGTTGTAAACCTGCTGGCTGTTCAATACATTTACGTGCTTTTCGAGGAATTGCTATACAAGAACAGCGTCCCGCCTGACACATCGTGTTTTTCACAAGGGGGGTTATGGTCAACTCTCTCCCTGTCCCCCGCCCCTCCGGCCTGCTAAGAGGGGAAGGTAAGGTTATCAGTCTCAGCCTTCGGATTCGGCCGCCGAACCCCAAGGTCTAGGCAGATGGTATTGTGTACCAGTCAATTCCAAAACCGCCCATCCCCCCCCCCCCCCCGGGTAATCCCCGGGCATTGGACTTGCGTTAAACTCCGTACAGTGGGGAATTTGACCCAAAATGAGGCCCGCCCGGTGGGGCATTGACTTTCGTGTCAAAACGTCTGTCAGCGGTCGGAAACAAAAAGATTTCGCAATTCTTTGATTTAGCTTCGATTCATTCTCGTCCCCAGAGCCCACGATCCTTCTGGCCTGTGGTTGGGATCGAGAGCTCTGGTTTCGCACAAAACCGGAAGTCCGCGATTCACGGACTTCCCGTCAAATCTAGCAAATCTGATTGGTTGAGAATGCGAAATGAATACTCTGCGCATGCTCAGAAAATCGGGTCCGGCCAGAGCTCTCGATCCCAACCACAGGCCAGAAGGATCGTGGACTCTGGGGACGAGAATGATTTAGCAAGTGAGCCGCGTTCACGGGTCATTGCTCTTGTCGATTCCACATGGGTTTTTTCTGTTGTTGTCGTTTTATAAAGTTATATCGTGGAATATGCCTTTGTTTAAAGTGTGGAGCGAAGACAAGCTGAACAAGAAATTCGTAGTGGCTGAAAATTTTGCAGAACTTGTTTCCACAGTTGCTTTAACATGCCTGGAGGGTGGGGGGATTTGACCCTCTTTGAAGCTCTAATTGGTGGGGCATTTGACCCGTTTAAACTGGCAACATAGCGGGAAATTTGACCCAATTTTTTCAAAAAAGTCAAATGCCCCGGGGTTTGCCCGGGGGGGAGGGATGGGCGGTTTTGGAATTGACCGGTACATTAAGCTAATACCTACTACCTGGACCTTGATTATTCTAGATATCACAAAAACCTCGTCCGATAATTAACAATCATGGAAGGGTTTGAGCAAAATTTTCTGATTTGTCAGTAGCAAGCGGATAACCTGGTTCAATAATTGTTTAATCATTCGATCGTCAAGTTGGTTTTCATATCTTGATCACTTCCTGGCAGCTCAGGGAAGCGATCTGCCATTTTTCTCTCGAAAACGTGGTTCCAATTACGTATGAGCAGTATATTATTTGTAGCAAAGCACGGTAGGCAGAATTACACACGAGCAGACCACTATTTGTAGGCAGTTATTTGCAGGTCACGTGGTGGGCTCTCGGCCAATGTAAAGGAAGAAACAATGCATCGAATGATAATTGTTTATTATGCTCTCTTAGCACTGGAGAGGAAAAATCGATGTGCATAAGTGGAAGAAACTTGGCGGATAAAAAGACAGCTTGCATAAAGTGGCTATTTCAAAAAAAAAAAATATTAACTTGAACAGTGGGTATCCTGTTTCAGTTGGCATCAGTACTGAACTTGGTTCCGAGGTTTTGATGAATAAAACCAAACAAAACAAAAACAGATGACATCGAAATTAATTAGGAGATGTCAAGCATTTCTTTTGCTTTATTCTCCTAAAATTGGGAACCAACAAGTTACCATTTCGATCTGTGGGTATTAGCCTAATACAAGAGACTATGACATAGTCTCTTGCCTAATATTGCTAAATCTCATGTACTTTAATTTAAAACCACTTACTACTGATTTCCTCAGGTTTACTTTATCTTTCCAAATGATCTGTTAATAGACGTTTCTGGTTTTCTGGCTTTATATTGTGTATCTATCTAATCAGCCCTCCAAACAACTCGATATTAAGGGGGGAGAAACTTATATCAAGTCTGTTGCTAAGGAAATCTCAAAACCTCCTTTTTCTTAGCTCCTGAGTCCAGTGGGCGACAAAGTTTACCGTGTTTGTTCGATTCACGCTTCCTTTAAATTTTTCGAGCCACGCCCATATTTGGTATGTCACGTGTCCACAATAGAAAACATTCTCAAAACTCGGACTGAGTGGATTGTTTTCGAAATATACCAATACGTTTTGCCAAAACACGGCATTATCTACAACTTGTAGTATGCGTTTAAGGAAATGTACAATATTTTGAAAATTATAGATCTTTAAGAGGCTATAAAAGCACTGGACTTCAGGAGCCAAAAAAAGGAGGTTTTGAGATTTCCTTAGCAACAGACTTGTAGTTAAGTTTCTTTCCCCTTAAGCTGAAAGCAATGTCTTCTTTCTTCCGGTCTAATATAATAACAATTACGACTCTCAACAAACAATTGCCAGATTCAAGAAGAAACGATATTAGCGTTAACTGGTATTTTACGAGACAGTCACATTTGTCACTTGAAACATTTTTTATTCACGAATCTGGATTTAGCGTCATTTAAACCTAACTGATTGACAACGTAACGTCAATTATGCTGGAGTGGATCCTCAAAATTGTGAGTGTAACGGCATCAGTTCTCTGGGTTACGTTTCGATAATTCTGTTTTTGGCTCAGTGCATTTTAATATTATGCTCAGAAGTGAACGGATGATTTCTTGAACTCTTTAATGTAACGGTCAATTCCAAAACCGCCCATGCCCCCACCCCCCGGGCAAACCCCGGGGCATTTGACTTTTTTGAAAAATTTTGGTCAAATTCCCCGCTATGTTGCCAGTTTAGACGGTCAAATGCCCCATCCGTTAGAGCTTCAAAGAGGGTCAAATCCCGCACCCTCCAGGGAAAGTAGAATCGCTTACCTTTGGAAACAAGTTCTGCAAAATTTTCAGCTATTACGAATTTCTTGTTCAGCTTGTCTTCGCTCCACGCTTTAAAGACAGGCATATTTCACGATATAACTATATAAAACAACAACAGAAAAACCCACGTGGAATCGACAAGAGCAATGACCCGTCAACACAGCTTACGAGCTGAATCAAGGAATTGCGAAATCCTTTTGTTTCCGACCGCTGACAGACGTTTTGACAGGGAAGTCAAATGCCCCACCGGGCGGGCCTCATTTGGGTCAAATTCCCCACTGTACGGAGCTTAACGCGGGTCAAATGCCCAGGGATTGCCCGGGAGGGGATGGGCGGTTTTGGAATTGACTGGTACATAATTTTAATTTGGACAGGTTAATGTTAATTACTTCTCAAAAATGCTTTAAGTTCTCGTTTAGTGAGCTGTTTCCTATAGCTTTTGAGAATGTTGCTGCTCAGCTGGCTCACTTCAAGGTTCTTTCAACGCTCTACTATATATGCTCGTCAAACACAGGTGGGTATTTTTAACTTCCATTCATTAACATTCTCGTCCCCAGAGGCCGCGATCCTTTTGGTCAGTTACGGGGATCGCGACCTCTGGCCAGGTCCAACTCCGGAAGTCCGTATTTCACGGACTTCCCGTCACTCTGCGCATGATCAGAGCCGAGTCTGACAAATGTGATTGGTTCTGGTCTTAATCTATTGTGTTTACAAAGCCATTCAAAACCGGAATGTCGTTGGACCGGGCCAGAGGTCGCGATCCCCGTAACTGACCAAAAGGATCGCGGCCTCTGGGGACGAGAATGATTCATTAATTATTCTCCAACAGTCTCTTTTCGGGAGGTCTAGGAAGGAATCGAGAAATTAAAACTTTTCTAGGCTATTATTTCTTATTGTCGCGAGTCTTTTGTATTCGCGGGATTTTTAAATAATCGCGAAATTCGAAAGTCACGAAAAAGGAAGGTTTCGTGAAATTTCATACATACCCTGCTGTATAATTCTTTATGTATCTTGTTCTCGACACCTAAATACAACATGCACATAATTCATATGGGTGTTACTTTGGCTGAGCTCTGTTTGCTGGGCAAGAACAATAAACACTCCCAAGTGGGATATATTGGCCACAGATGTGGCCGTTTATTTTGATAGCAAGCTTAGAAAGCTTAAATTACAAACATACCAAAGTATTAGCCCAGCAAAGGTGAGGGAGAAACCGCCAGAAAATGCAGAAAACAGGGAAAATGGGGTGTGCCGAGAATGCTGCACAAACGAGAAGGTGGACCACATCTAGCAATATATAAGTCCCGGATGACAGAAACTCCCGCATACAAGTACTGGGCCTAGTTACGTCACAAGCCACATAAAATCATTTATTTTGGTAAAATAAATTTCCTTTAATTAACATCAACGTCAGTTTTCTACATGTACACAATTATCTTGCCTATATTCTCTATACTAGTTGTAAACAAAGATCATGAGAGTGCGTTAGAAGCCGTCACTTAAATATCTATATCAATTTCACTAGCTGACTTCATTTTTCATCAACAACCGAAGTTTAACAGACAAATATATCACAGTGTCAAAGTCCATGCCAGTGAATAAACTACGATTTGTTGATACACTGCGTGACGGCGCCAGTTTCCGTAGACGTAACTAAAATATTTACGGGCTCTTTTACTTTTAATTTGGGACTGGATAATATTACTTCTAAAAGCTGCTTTTAACCTCTCGTTTAGTGAGCTGTTTCCCATAGTTTTTGAGAATGTTTCTGGCTCACTTCTTGGTTCTTTCGACGTTGTATTTTATTTATGCGTCAAACACAGGTGGGTGTTTTTTTAACGAACTTTTTTTGCCAAACGCGAAACTCAAATCCCGCAAAAGATCGATGCCGGTGCCATTGTCGCGAAAGTAAGCCCGTTCCTG
>JAHPZR010036908.1:0-10000 GCA_019787425.1 Platygyra sinensis
ACACTAGTGTTTTCTTGTGCTTACACTCGCGCTTACACTTGCGCCTATCTCCAAACACGAATGTCAGTCAGGCTTGAGTGTGCAACAACAAAGAACTTGATAGAAATAGGATTGAACATCACAGTTATATATGCAACTTATTTTAGAATCAGTACGGTTGTGAGATTAAAGCTTGGAAGAAAACACTTTGTCAGGTTTCATAACCATTACCCTTACGTAACTACATTTGTATGCATACATATTCCTTCAAATTCTCAAGAAAAAAATGTTTTTATTAAACAGCCTATTTTTTGGCCCATCTAAAGTTTAAAGTTTGAGTAAAACTAAAATAAATAATGTTTGCGATTTCACAGTCCTGCTTTCGTCTGTACTTTGATTGATTAATAGTTGATTTTTCGCTGGTAGATTGAGGATAATATAGATCCAAATCAAATCATTCAAAGGGTTGACCACTCATTGAAGTTACGTTATATTGCTATTTTTAATTTTATTTCATTTTTTTCCACAGGTGGTGGAAGGCGTTGTATTATTCTGTGAAGCGAAGTGATGACTACCAAAGTAACAAGATATCACAACTAACAAGTCATTTCACATAGCACATCAATCTCAGTTTTAAACTTAACTATCCGAAAATGTTACAAGCCTAACAGAGTTTTTTAATCAATATTTGAGGTACCAACAACTTTAATCATTATATGATTGACATCCAAGTCCAGGAATACCTATATCTTTCTAGCGCAATGTTTAAAATCTCTGCTAAAACGCTGTTTAAAAATCTGTGAACAGTGATTAATTAAATCAACTGTAAGCAATGACTGGTGTTGTTTCCCGAATCATTTTGCATAGACGCCGGCGACCACTTTAAATTCCTTCATCTGAAAAGGGAGGGTGAATGGGGTTTTACTGACAAATCGTAATTGGTCAAAATATACTCACTCGGCGGACAGCTGAGAAATGAAATGTGTTTTAGCTGAAAGCCGAGCAGTGTATGAAAACTTGACAGATATAGTTTAGACGTGTTAAAAACTGGCTGAAATTTCGAATGACCAAGCTAATAGCTAAAAATCCCCGAACAAGAGTATCGGTACAGCTGAAAATTCAGCAGGCCCCATCCGGAACCTCTTAAAAGCCTTAAAACAAATCCGTTCAAAGAATTGCAACTTTGGTAAGTTGTTTAAACATTACGACGTCCATTTGGTACAGCTAGAACCGTGGGGTCATCCTTTCGTTCGAGAACTCTGTTCCACCTTGAAGATTTGAAAATATATTTGTAACAACATATTCCGTTTTCGCAATGTCGCAATGTCGCAATGTCTAAGCTCTCAATAATTCATGCATTCCATCTCTTTCTACTTCATTGCTTAATGCAAGTACAGCCAGATAATACGGACCCGCTCAGTGGCAGCGTTCAACGAAACAATAGCATTTTTTTAAAATCAATTTACATGTGAAACTTCTCTGGGTCACGCGTGCAAGTACTTGGAGTTTGCCAACCTCGTTCCCAGGGCTTTTCTAGGCGAAAAGGCCCTGGGAACGAGGTTGGGAGTTTGCATTGTAAACGATGATTTCCCTGCGGAGGTTAACGTCTGTATGCAGGCTAAGGTACTTGTAGCTTTCGTGTCCGTCATTCTCCGCAATAGCGAAGTTGACATGCAGAGGGTGGGCCAAGCTCGTATGCGTAAAACGAGCCACAACTCCTAACCCTGATGTCTGTTTTAAAGTAACAGCAATCGTTTGACCAGTGGAAACAGACTCGTCTTGGCACAATCCCTTCATGCAGTGCGGGATGCGTCCCGTTAAACAACCAGCCTGGCGCATGCGTGTTACAGTGTAGAGTGGGAATGCACATTGTTAACATGTGGGTCCCGGACTCGTCGCCGAATCGGTACCAGGATTTCTCGGTTATCTCGTTACGGTCGCATTTGATCTGGGGCGCCATAAAGGTGTGATGTCTGCCGGCGTCAGTCAACCACTTGTACCCAGTGCAGCCTTCTGCTAAATCTGCAAAATTAGGGAATGGAAATTAGTTGTGTTAAGATGATTTCAGCACAACATTCTAGCAGCAATGGCAAAATTAACGTTAATGAAAAATCTAATAGATGAAAATGGTGATATTTTGACTAAAGGTAACTTATTTAGACTGACCCCGCGAGAGAAAATTCAACTTGAAGTTATTATCCATATTTCAATTAAAACGGACGTTTCGCCCAAGCTGAAAACACCACTAACCCACGCATTAACAAGTATTCTTGTGTGTCATTTGATTTCTCGAGAATACTTGTGAATGTAATCGCGGGGTTACCTAGAGAAATGAATTAAAGCAGTGCGATGTTTTAAATAGTATTCAAAAAATTACTGTGCGCTGTGAATAGATTTTTTAGTAAATTTGCACTTTTTGCTCAAGGAAAAGAACAGTGAGTCACGGTACTATGAGTTATTTTCAGTTTTGGCCCCATAAGATTGACTTTGATATAAAGGAAACATGAAAATAATAGCTTAACAGCATAAAAAAACACCAAAGAAACAAGGATGGTTGAGGATGGAGAAGATTCAGGATACGTATTACACACTAAAAATGACAAACTTTACAATTTGTTTGGACGGAGGTCCTTTAAATGCACGACGAAAAGGAAAATCACGTGATCTGGTTACTTCACGGGGCATGGATTCAATTTTTGCTTACAATGTGGGAAAGCGAGGGTGGCAAACCTGAAGCTTGTGTTGTCCAGAAAAGAGAAAGGTGTTGGGAGTGAAACAGAAACTATCAAAAACTGAAGTTCGGTTGTCCAAACCTCTACCCTAGAACCATCACTGAGGATAACGATGTAATGTGGCATGCGACATGCGCATGTATCGTTGTTTACCTTCATGAATACAGCTCATTTTCCCATCACCAATGAAGCCTGGCCTGCAGGTACACTTATATGAGCCCACTGTATTCTGACACAGCGCGTCACTATGACAATCATTCATCAAATCACTTCGACACTCATCCTGATCTATGAAGACAACACAGACAATAACGGCGTTGAAACATAAAAAAAAAGCAACCTAACGTTCAACGTAAGGACGTTATGCATTTTACTTAACTAAAGGATTAGAACACTTTATTATCGCGTCGTCGTGCCTATCCCCACCTTCCCTAGTGTTTTGGCTAATAAGTGAGGTAGATGGAGTCAGTTGCTCTTTCACTCTGCTGTCTTATATAGGTTTAACTCTTGTAACCCCAGTCAATTAAAATTACTCTTGATGTCATGAATAATTACAAAATAGTCCCGCAAAAAAGGACGCGCACTAGAATGAACGATTTAGCTAGCCTTTGGTCCGACTACATATATATGCATATCAGTATGTCAACTTACCATCCACTACAATCATGTCGCAGTAAACCAAGCTCGCTTCACCCGGTGTGATAGAGGAATGTAACCAATAGGTACCGCTCGCTGTCTGCGCTCCTTCACTGCGCTTGATCTCGCCGCAGGACTCCGCGGGCAACTCAGCTGTGGAACCTAGGGGAACTGCGGAGAAAAAGAATGAAGAAGGCAAATTACTATTCAATGGTGCTAGGTTGGACGTGCTTTTGAAGATTAACGCCCGTAACACTGTTTACATGTACCTCTTTTCCTCCAACGCTTCATGTAAAGGTAATTCATCTCTGTTACCAAAGCTTCGGGCTTTGCCTCCTTTGTGCGACTGTTCAGTTCGCAAATACCGTTTAAGATGGAGTAGTTTATACTTTGGCATAGGATTGACGCATGACACTCTTCCATGCAATCCAAAGAATCGCTTGTCTCCAGAGTTTTCAAAGCATGACCCCCAAGCATTCTGCCATGAAGAGACGATTCACTCCCACAATTCTTAGCAGTGGCGACGAGCAGCTGACAGAATATGAAGAGAACCCGGATGTTGGGCAACTGGCAAACAATCCTTCGTGGACGTAACATGACGTAGCTATGCCTTTTAAGGAAAAGCAGATAACTATAGTGTTAGCTTAATTGTGACTTTTAAAGTACAAATGAGAGAGAACTAATAACCCGGGGGGTTTACTCCCTTATAAGGGCTTAATGGGGACGTGCGGCCAGCCAGGGTATGTTTTTCGGGATTTTTGTCTTAAACAGGGTATCGAATTTGTCATGTTTTGTCTTAATCAGGGTATCGATTTATCAATTTTTGTCTTAAATGGGATATCTTTTCTTGGACGACAAACTGCAAAATTTTTACTTGTAAGCTCTTGTAAAATAATATTAACTTCTGTTGGCTTTGGCATTGACACCAGGCACATTTAATTTCCATTGATTACACAACAAGAAAGCCACACAATTTGTAACCGCAACTTTTAATCTATGCCTTAAAAAGGGTATCAAAAATCGGAATTCTGTCTTAAACAGGGTAGGAAAATCATCGATATTTGTCTTAAACAGGGTCAGGGTATGAGGGGCCGGGCCGCACCTCCCCACCCAAGAATATATCGAGTACCCCCCCCCCCCCCCCGGGACTAATAATCAAAAATACTGTTTTAATTTACTTGAATACCGTATCCGTGTACGTAATTGATATATCCTAGACAACGCCTTGCCATTCATTTCTATTCTCCCACTTTCGGCTCTTTATCTGTTTCATAGATCGTTTCAGATTTTGTCTAAACACTTTCCACTCCAACCAGAAACTACCCACCTCACGATTTGTTTAATTATTCAAAACTATAAATGCTTTGGAAATGTTATAAAATAGTATTAAAAATTAATGACTTCGTTAACAGCCAGATATGATCCACTTTACATATATTGCTTTCAGAAAACTTGTGCTCATTTTTAGCTGGGTTTTGAAGAGTATATACAAAGAAGATTTGATACAAACTGTATTCGAGCTTTTGGTTTGAAAAAAGGGAGATCTTGACTCTAGATCGTAAAGGATTGTCTGATCGCAAAAAACGTAAGATTCGAATGGAACAATTAAAAGTCGTCCGGTAAATTCACAGAAACGGATAGAAAGAACCCTCGTCATAAAAGGCTATATTTGATATATATCTGATTACGTCAAGCATGATTCTACTAATAAAACTTAAGACTACAGAGAGACAGAAACGTTTAATCCGCTCGTGGCAACTCTTGGTGAAGGTGGGAGCTACTGTTCGTTCACCCGAGTGGGGTTGATCTTAACGCGTAATAACCGACAAAATGTTTCCCCATGGACCTTTTTAATATACAGAATATATTTTTGAATCCTACTTTTCAGGTTGTTCGTCTCTACTCGATGGTGCTCAGTCGCAGGTTTCTTGTCAAGGACGCGTGGAGAGAATAAATCACGGGTTTACGATCGAACCGCGAGTGTCTTTTCAGACTGTGAGGTGCTTCAGTTTTCTCGATGCAGAATTTCTAGCTATTCCCTCTGAATAACATGTTTTCCATTGCAGGTTTTTCAAGCAGTATTTAATTGTAAAGGATGATGCTATAATTTATTCAGAGCCTGTTATACTCATGTAAGTCGAATGGGGCACAGTCATAAAGACTTGCCTTGCCAAAAAAAAAAAAAAACAACAAAAAAACAAAAACAGGTAACATTTTAAAGCTCTATAGGACTCGTACACCCGCTCTCATGATGCGAAAAACACAGATCTTTCATAAACAGACCATATCAATTTTCGACTTTAATTTGCGTGTATTTTTAAGTGGTAAATAAAGACCCTAATATAATATTAGCCCAACCACATAAAACAGATGGGTTAGTGATACATCTTGGAAAGAAATAGCTTAAACTGCATCAATCAACTTGTTACAGTAAAGAACCTTATCTTACCTTTGCGACCTTTAGGATGAAAGGCCCCGTTAAACGATGCCAAAGCAATGGTCCAACCAAAACTCACGAAAATTTAAGCGATAAGTTGATACAATTTTACCGCGTATGGTTGTTTCAAAAGAGATTTAAATGAGAATGTTTTCATTCACTTGTTGTATATATAAGCCTCCTCCAGGTTCCACTGCGTGGGTAGAAAATATGAAAGTTTTGAATTTTTGTTGAACGGGTAGTCACAATAAAACACCAATCATGCGGTATTAATTCCGTGACTGAAGTAAATGTTTTGTAGTCAACTTATTACGTGGGTGCTACATAATACTCCGGCAAAGAGTCAACTTCATTATTAATTTGACTATTCCAGGGAAGCAAACCGCAGAATAACAAATTATCCATCGACAAAAAGATTTTGGTCTGCACTTGCACGAGATAAACATTTTGGCAATCCTCACTGCAATTTAATTAAAGAAAAAGAGACTTCACCACAGTACGGGTTTTTTTTTTGACCCGCGATCTGCAAAATCACCTAACTCTTCATTTTCGAATAAATTGCATCAAATCTTTTTTCTTAATCTTTATTTCAGCTTTTTTATTGAAAAAAGCTCCCTTTTTTATGACAAGGTCTAATTTTGGAGCTGAGGTTGAACGTTCTTACCTTTTTTGCGATCTGAGACTGAAAACATTCTTAAGATGTTCTTAAATTTACATGGTATACTTGTATCACCTGATGACTTTGATGATGTGGACGTTATTTTGGAACAGATATAAATAAGAACTGCTGATTATTACAAACCGAGATGTGTGTCATGCAATAAGAAAACCACTGTTAATGTTATACAAAACATGCCCTTATTAATTAAGCATTTGGGTTAATTTACATTTTTGTTACCTCTATTTTATGCGTGATATTAAATATACGGATTGGCAAAATAAAAACGTTGTTAATCGACTCTCAGTTTGAGAAATAGGTTCTTGAAATTTTGGTTAATCTCAGCCTGAACGTTGTTATAAAAAAGCTTCTTCTGAAAAAATCAATTGTAAAAGAACTGAACGACTATGGAAAGGACCATTTGATTGGTTCCTTGTGTCATCCTACTCTTCTAAAGGCCCGTTTACACAGGCGATTTTTTTCGCAGCAACTCAATGCAATTTTTGTCGCTCTTAAGTTGCAACTCAAAATCGCTCGTGTAAACATGGGGCGATTTTCAGTGCGATTTGTCGCCGCGATATCGCAGGGTTTTCGAACGTGTTTGAAACTTGTTGCAACTTTAGTGCGACAAAAATTGCATCGAGTTGCCGCGACAAAAATCGCCTGTGTAAACGGGCCTTAAGATGGATCTCAAACGAATTAACTGAATTATGCAAAGTCAAAGTTAATGAGGTTAATATTCACGATATGAGGATGGCTAAGTGTTTGCATCGTGTGGTATTTTACATCAATAGAAAAATGGAAAACCACTGACAAAAAAAAAAAAAAAACATGGAGCCTCGACTTTCTTAGTAACAAACCTTTTAAAACTAATTCTTCAGTATAACGAACGCATTATTCACCAAAATCTAATAAAATATGTTGAAAAAAGAATAAATGATAAGACGAAGCCTCGTTATAGTAAACATATTTTGTGAGTCCCTTGGCCTTCGTTAGTGGCAGGTGTGGTGGTTTCATGGTTAGTGCGCTCGTCTCCGGATCGAGCGGTCCTGGTTCGAGTCCTGTCCGGGTACATTGTGTCGTGTTCTTGGGCAAGGCACTTCTCTCCAGCCAGGTGGATAAATGGCTACTGGCAAATTGTTGGGGAAAACCAACAAAATGCGCGGGGGAGTGACCTGCAATGGACTAGTATCCCGTACAGGGGAAGTAGAAATACTCCTAGCCGCTTCATGCTACAGAATTAAGCAATAGACCACAAGTTTCTATGGTTTATAGGCTGATAAACCACGCGGGATGTTGATAGAACACGAGAAGAATTTGTAAATCACGAGCCGCAGGCGAGTGATTTACGAATTCGTCGAGTGTTCTACCAACATCCCAAGTGGTTTATCAGCCTATAAACCATAGAAACTTGTGGTCTATTACTTTTATATAATAAATGAGAAGACGCGCGATTTTTCCATGGGTTTACCGGCACAATAAACCATAGCTGATTGACCAATCAGAGCGCGCGCATTGATTTTGTTATTGTATAAACCAGGATAAGCTCCGGCAGCAATGAGCCAGGCCTGGCTCCAAGGCTTCACTTGGCTCTTTGTTACACAGCTGATGTTCCAAAGAAAGAGAAACTACAAAAGCTACTAAATTATTTTTGTTTGCCATTTGTAATGATAATTCTTATTTATCATTAACATATTTTACGGAATACCGACCAGCTGTGATGAAAGTTCAGTAAATAATATAACCTTCGTTTTAACTAAATACAAGCTAAATATCAATGAAAGTAACGGTAGTTCATTTTTAAAGTGATATATAGTGTGAACTAATTATAGAGAGTATACATACTCTAAGAAAGGCCTGTTTTAAAATTAAAAATTCTCAGAGTCACAGCTCTTCTTTTCCTTTTGTGAATGATTCTTCCATGAGCATTTATTAAGCTCTGCAACAGGATTTTTAAACGCTGTGAGCGGCTATGGTATAATTTCACCTTTTACAACAGGAGTTTAATATTTAATGGTTGCCAGTAATTAATTGGAAAAATTCACAGCATATGGGTCCATATGCTATCCAGTGTTCACGCTTTCATTCAGGCACGCAAACTGAGCACAAATTGTGGTTTTCGATCAAAAGTCTCACTTTCAAAGCGTTCTTTAGAAAAGATAGCTAAGTTTTATTGAAAACGTTCATGGCAGGTTTCTATTCTTTTACTTAAGTAGACGTTTGCAGGGGCGCGAAACGTATGAATAAACTATTAGGACTTTCTATGATGAACATAAATATATGGAAAAGTCGCGATCGTACACTAAATGACTTTTAATTTCAGTAAGCTATAAACATTCGGCAATTAACACTACACATTTAGAATATGATTTTGTCATGCTTACTATGAAGTTAAAACAATGGCTTTAACAGACTGTCATGGAGTACTGGGCACTCAAATCCACCCCGGCACTTTTTATTTATGCCATTGATGCTTTCAAAGCACGGATGGATCGTGGGAAGATTTCCATACGAAAAAGAAAACCATTGACGACAGGAACAGCCGAAAATGTTTGTTTCGACTCTACATGCAGTGTGCAATTCACAAGAATTCAAAACTTGCCTGTTTACTCAGTCTTTTGGGCTGGTAAAACTCAAAATGACTAAAAGAGCACCTTCGAAAATTTTTCAAGATATTTTTTCATTATTTTGAAATAGCTCTCGCTTAATTCTGTTTTTTCCCCTGTTACACCAGCCCCCACAGCCACCAGCACACAAACATTCAGCCATTTGTTGCGATACCTAAAGCTCAGCAGGTACCTGCTTGCCACCCAGCGATTGGCTTATGAATTATTTTCAAGTTTTTCACAAACACAAGACTTAATCTTCACGTGTTAGAGGGGGGTTTGACTGTATCTAATTATGTTTCAATTCACCAGCTGAGTCGGTCATTGCTGTGGACATCCTCTAAACCTGAGAGTGGAATTTTGCTCAAGTCTTCTTTGCAACAAACAACCTAAGTGTAAACAATTCGTCGACGCGCGAATTATTATAAAATCTTGGAATACGGAGGAATGGAATGAACCTCAAACGTGTGAGACTGCGAACTTTATTTCATTTCCGATTTGCTTCAGGTCTAAATTTCCTCTTTATACTAAAACCAAAAAATTCGTTCAACAATTTAAAGTGGTTCCAAGGACGTTTCAGTCCATAAGACGCCCACAATAGCAGAGCTGTGGTGTTCGTATTTTATAGGTCCACTGACCCGTAATTTAGACGAACTTAATTAACTGAATGAGAAATAAAATCATCTGTTCATCGCATAATTCAGAGACAGAAGTGGAAAATTATAAGTTGTCGCAGGCTTCTCATATAACTTTTTTTGATTGAGTCAATGAATAGGTTATGTTGTGGGCTCGGAAAAGTATTTTTAAGTTACGACGAAAGTCCCTCAGTTTGTTTTAACATCAACGCCACAACATTTCTCTCGCTGTGCACTGTTAGATTGCAGGGGTAGTTATTGTGTGCAAGGTGAAAAAAAACAAAGAGACCCTGGTAGAGGAGAACCGTACCGTGTGC
>JAHPZR010036908.1:15000-20468 GCA_019787425.1 Platygyra sinensis
CTGAATAAATTATAGCATCATCCTTTACAATTAAATACTGCTTGAAAAACCTGCAATGGAAAACATGTTATTCAGAGGGAATAGCTAGAAATTCTGCATCGAGAAAACTGAAGCACCTCACAGTCTGAAAAGACACTCGCGGTTCGATCGTAAACCCGTGATTTATTCTCTCCACGCGTCCTTGACAAGAAACCTGCGACTGAGCACCATCGAGTAGAGACGAACAACCTGAAAAGTAGGATTCAAAAATATATTCTGTATATTAAAAAGGTCCATGGGGAAACATTTTGTCGGTTATTACGCGTTAAGATCAACCCCACTCGGGTGAACGAACAGTAGCTCCCACCTTCACCAAGAGTTGCCACGAGCGGATTAAACGTTTCTGTCTCTCTGTAGTCTTAAGTTTTATTAGTAGAATCATGCTTGACGTAATCAGATATATATCAAATATAGCCTTTTATGACGAGGGTTCTTTCTATCCGTTTCTGTGAATTTACCGGACGACTTTTAATTGTTCCATTCGAATCTTACGTTTTTTGCGATCAGACAATCCTTTACGATCTAGAGTCAAGATCTCCCTTTTTTCAAACCAAAAGCTCGAATACAGTTTGTATCAAATCTTCTTTGTATATACTCTTCAAAACCCAGCTAAAAATGAGCACAAGTTTTCTGAAAGCAATATATGTAAAGTGGATCATATCTGGCTGTTAACGAAGTCATTAATTTTTAATACTATTTTATAACATTTCCAAAGCATTTATAGTTTTGAATAATTAAACAAATCGTGAGGTGGGTAGTTTCTGGTTGGAGTGGAAAGTGTTTAGACAAAATCTGAAACGATCTATGAAACAGATAAAGAGCCGAAAGTGGGAGAATAGAAATGAATGGCAAGGCGTTGTCTAGGATATATCAATTACGTACACGGATACGGTATTCAAGTAAATTAAAACAGTATTTTTGATTATTAGTCCCGGGGGGGGGGGGGGGGTACTCGATATATTCTTGGGTGGGGAGGTGCGGCCCGGCCCCTCATACCCTGACCCTGTTTAAGACAAATATCGATGATTTTCCTACCCTGTTTAAGACAGAATTCCGATTTTTGATACCCTTTTTAAGGCATAGATTAAAAGTTGCGGTTACAAATTGTGTGGCTTTCTTGTTGTGTAATCAATGGAAATTAAATGTGCCTGGTGTCAATGCCAAAGCCAACAGAAGTTAATATTATTTTACAAGAGCTTACAAGTAAAAATTTTGCAGTTTGTCGTCCAAGAAAAGATATCCCATTTAAGACAAAAATTGATAAATCGATACCCTGATTAAGACAAAACATGACAAATTCGATACCCTGTTTAAGACAAAAATCCCGAAAAACATACCCTGGCTGGCCGCACGTCCCCATTAAGCCCTTATAAGGGAGTAAACCCCCCGGGTTATTAGTTCTCTCTCATTTGTACTTTAAAAGTCACAATTAAGCTAACACTATAGTTATCTGCTTTTCCTTAAAAGGCATAGCTACGTCATGTTACGTCCACGAAGGATTGTTTGCCAGTTGCCCAACATCCGGGTTCTCTTCATATTCTGTCAGCTGCTCGTCGCCACTGCTAAGAATTGTGGGAGTGAATCGTCTCTTCATGGCAGAATGCTTGGGGGTCATGCTTTGAAAACTCTGGAGACAAGCGATTCTTTGGATTGCATGGAAGAGTGTCATGCGTCAATCCTATGCCAAAGTATAAACTACTCCATCTTAAACGGTATTTGCGAACTGAACAGTCGCACAAAGGAGGCAAAGCCCGAAGCTTTGGTAACAGAGATGAATTACCTTTACATGAAGCGTTTGGAGGAAAAGAGGTACATGTAAACAGTGTTACGGGCGTTAATCTTCAAAAGCACGTCCAACCTAGCACCATTGAATAGTAATTTGCCTTCTTCATTCTTTTTCTCCGCAGTTCCCCTAGGTTCCACAGCTGAGTTGCCCGCGGAGTCCTGCGGCGAGATCAAGCGCAGTGAAGGAGCGCAGACAGCGAGCGGTACCTATTGGTTACATTCCTCTATCACACCGGGTGAAGCGAGCTTGGTTTACTGCGACATGATTGTAGTGGATGGTAAGTTGACATACTGATATGCATATATATGTAGTCGGACCAAAGGCTAGCTAAATCGTTCATTCTAGTGCGCGTCCTTTTTTGCGGGACTATTTTGTAATTATTCATGACATCAAGAGTAATTTTAATTGACTGGGGTTACAAGAGTTAAACCTATATAAGACAGCAGAGTGAAAGAGCAACTGACTCCATCTACCTCACTTATTAGCCAAAACACTAGGGAAGGTGGGGATAGGCACGACGACGCGATAATAAAGTGTTCTAATCCTTTAGTTAAGTAAAATGCATAACGTCCTTACGTTGAACGTTAGGTTGCTTTTTTTTTATGTTTCAACGCCGTTATTGTCTGTGTTGTCTTCATAGATCAGGATGAGTGTCGAAGTGATTTGATGAATGATTGTCATAGTGACGCGCTGTGTCAGAATACAGTGGGCTCATATAAGTGTACCTGCAGGCCAGGCTTCATTGGTGATGGGAAAATGAGCTGTATTCATGAAGGTAAACAACGATACATGCGCATGTCGCATGCCACATTACATCGTTATCCTCAGTGATGGTTCTAGGGTAGAGGTTTGGACAACCGAACTTCAGTTTTTGATAGTTTCTGTTTCACTCCCAACACCTTTCTCTTTTCTGGACAACACAAGCTTCAGGTTTGCCACCCTCGCTTTCCCACATTGTAAGCAAAAATTGAATCCATGCCCCGTGAAGTAACCAGATCACGTGATTTTCCTTTTCGTCGTGCATTTAAAGGACCTCCGTCCAAACAAATTGTAAAGTTTGTCATTTTTAGTGTGTAATACGTATCCTGAATCTTCTCCATCCTCAACCATCCTTGTTTCTTTGGTGTTTTTTTATGCTGTTAAGCTATTATTTTCATGTTTCCTTTATATCAAAGTCAATCTTATGGGGCCAAAACTGAAAATAACTCATAGTACCGTGACTCACTGTTCTTTTCCTTGAGCAAAAAGTGCAAATTTACTAAAAAATCTATTCACAGCGCACAGTAATTTTTTGAATACTATTTAAAACATCGCACTGCTTTAATTCATTTCTCTAGGTAACCCCGCGATTACATTCACAAGTATTCTCGAGAAATCAAATGACACACAAGAATACTTGTTAATGCGTGGGTTAGTGGTGTTTTCAGCTTGGGCGAAACGTCCGTTTTAATTGAAATATGGATAATAACTTCAAGTTGAATTTTCTCTCGCGGGGTCAGTCTAAATAAGTTACCTTTAGTCAAAATATCACCATTTTCATCTATTAGATTTTTCATTAACGTTAATTTTGCCATTGCTGCTAGAATGTTGTGCTGAAATCATCTTAACACAACTAATTTCCATTCCCTAATTTTGCAGATTTAGCAGAAGGCTGCACTGGGTACAAGTGGTTGACTGACGCCGGCAGACATCACACCTTTATGGCGCCCCAGATCAAATGCGACCGTAACGAGATAACCGAGAAATCCTGGTACCGATTCGGCGACGAGTCCGGGACCCACATGTTAACAATGTGCATTCCCACTCTACACTGTAACACGCATGCGCCAGGCTGGTTGTTTAACGGGACGCATCCCGCACTGCATGAAGGGATTGTGCCAAGACGAGTCTGTTTCCACTGGTCAAACGATTGCTGTTACTTTAAAACAGACATCAGGGTTAGGAGTTGTGGCTCGTTTTACGCATACGAGCTTGGCCCACCCTCTGCATGTCAACTTCGCTATTGCGGAGAATGACGGACACGAAAGCTACAAGTACCTTAGCCTGCATACAGACGTTAACCTCCGCAGGGAAATCATCGTTTACAATGCAAACTCCCAACCTCGTTCCCAGGGCCTTTTCGCCTAGAAAAGCCCTGGGAACGAGGTTGGCAAACTCCAAGTACTTGCACGCGTGACCCAGAGAAGTTTCACATGTAAATTGATTTTAAAAAAATGCTATTGTTTCGTTGAACGCTGCCACTGAGCGGGTCCGTATTATCTGGCTGTACTTGCATTAAGCAATGAAGTAGAAAGAGATGGAATGCATGAATTATTGAGAGCTTAGACATTGCGACATTGCGACATTGCGAAAACGGAATATGTTGTTACAAATATATTTTCAAATCTTCAAGGTGGAACAGAGTTCTCGAACGAAAGGATGACCCCACGGTTCTAGCTGTACCAAATGGACGTCGTAATGTTTAAACAACTTACCAAAGTTGCAATTCTTTGAACGGATTTGTTTTAAGGCTTTTAAGAGGTTCCGGATGGGGCCTGCTGAATTTTCAGCTGTACCGATACTCTTGTTCGGGGATTTTTAGCTATTAGCTTGGTCATTCGAAATTTCAGCCAGTTTTTAACACGTCTAAACTATATCTGTCAAGTTTTCATACACTGCTCGGCTTTCAGCTAAAACACATTTCATTTCTCAGCTGTCCGCCGAGTGAGTATATTTTGACCAATTACGATTTGTCAGTAAAACCCCATTCACCCTCCCTTTTCAGATGAAGGAATTTAAAGTGGTCGCCGGCGTCTATGCAAAATGATTCGGGAAACAACACCAGTCATTGCTTACAGTTGATTTAATTAATCACTGTTCACAGATTTTTAAACAGCGTTTTAGCAGAGATTTTAAACATTGCGCTAGAAAGATATAGGTATTCCTGGACTTGGATGTCAATCATATAATGATTAAAGTTGTTGGTACCTCAAATATTGATTAAAAAACTCTGTTAGGCTTGTAACATTTTCGGATAGTTAAGTTTAAAACTGAGATTGATGTGCTATGTGAAATGACTTGTTAGTTGTGATATCTTGTTACTTTGGTAGTCATCACTTCGCTTCACAGAATAATACAACGCCTTCCACCACCTGTGGAAAAAAATGAAATAAAATTAAAAATAGCAATATAACGTAACTTCAATGAGTGGTCAACCCTTTGAATGATTTGATTTGGATCTATATTATCCTCAATCTACCAGCGAAAAATCAACTATTAATCAATCAAAGTACAGACGAAAGCAGGACTGTGAAATCGCAAACATTATTTATTTTAGTTTTACTCAAACTTTAAACTTTAGATGGGCCAAAAAATAGGCTGTTTAATAAAAACATTTTTTTCTTGAGAATTTGAAGGAATATGTATGCATACAAATGTAGTTACGTAAGGGTAATGGTTATGAAACCTGACAAAGTGTTTTCTTCCAAGCTTTAATCTCACAACCGTACTGATTCTAAAATAAGTTGCATATATAACTGTGATGTTCAATCCTATTTCTATCAAGTTCTTTGTTGTTGCACACTCAAGCCTGACTGACATTCGTGTTTGGAGATAGGCGCAAGTGTAAGCGCGAGTGTAAGCACAAGAAAACACTAGTGTGTAC
>JAHPZR010036909.1:0-19228 GCA_019787425.1 Platygyra sinensis
CTTGGCACTTGTATCGAGATATGTATTGTATCCTAAGAAAATGTATTGTTGCAGCCCTAAAATCTATGTGGGTTTTATGATACTTTTTGATATGAAAGGTCTTAGTTTCAATGAATGATGTGTCTCATTTATCTACTAGGTGGCCCAGGTCGACGGGGAAAAGTAACGGAGGTTCAAGACTGGAGCACAACCAGCCCACGAAGTGCTGCTTACATCTTGTGGGACAATGGAGCAAAAAATCTGTACAGACTTGGATTTGAGGGCATGGTATAACAGACTAACTTTTGTACTAACTAAAGATGTGTTACAATATACTGTAACATTTTAAATTGTATCCATTCAGTTAAATAAAAAGTTTGTCATACTATTTACATAGACACACAGAGAGTTCAATTAAATAGCTGACATGGCCAGATAGTGTTTTCAGTGTGCTCTCAGTGTTTTAAACAGAGTTACACATACATCATGAATGTACCTTCTTCAAATTACATGTAAGTTTCACCATAAACCAGAGATATTATGTGCAGTAACTAATTGATGATTAAGAAATAGAAAACAAAGGTGAAAGTTTGGTAGAAGGAGAAATGCTGTGGAAAAATTTGCCTGTCAGCTAGTGTTTCCATAGCTTTTCTGAGTTCTCCCAAACTTCTACTAACAAGCAATTAAAGAGTGATCAACTGATTAGTTATTGATAGATAGTCAATGAGGAATTGATGACTAATTGGTTACCAAAACCTTTGTGGCCTATCAAATACTCAGCAGTGGCATCAATTACTCATCAATGTCATTTATTGTTCAT
Source organism: Platygyra sinensis (assembly GCA_019787425.1). Classification (NCBI taxonomy): domain Eukaryota; kingdom Metazoa; phylum Cnidaria; class Anthozoa; order Scleractinia; family Merulinidae; genus Platygyra; species Platygyra sinensis. The sequence continues at coordinate 800 of JAHPZR010036909.1, forward strand.
AGGCTATTGATTTCTCATGCGATGGGTCACACAATCTTAATGTTTGTTTAGGGCTCAAAAGATAATATCACAGGGCTCGAAATTGCGACCAATATGGTCGCCAATGCGACTAACTTTTTCTCCTTGGCGACTAAAATTTTTGTTGAGTCGCCAGTTTGGCGACCTTTTGCATGATTTAGAAGTACAATAAAGCATTAAAGTTAAAATAAACATCGTCCTGCTTTGCGTTCGTCGTAAAAGAAGGGGCCAAATCGCATAAAAAAGCCACGTTCCCTCTAAACTTTACGGACTCCTGTTCGCAATATTTTCTGCGACGGCATTAGAGTTTCTCTCCCTGGAACCACACAGGAGCAGCAGGAGCCACAGAATTTTGCAAAAAGACCGCTGAACGATAGCAATTTTGAGAAGAAAAGGTAAGCTTTAGAATCAAAGGTAATCAAGTGTTTAGATGAAGCTTGACGAAAATTACAATTTATAGCGTTGTTTTGTTGATTGCGTGACGTGCGCTCATGGCTCAGAAGTGGTTGCCTAGCACGTGATCGAAATCTGCCCCGATCAAGTTTCTTTCCAGGATAAAAATAGCCACGTTGGGAACGAAAACGTTGTGTTTATTTCGTAAGTTCTGCGAACATTTCTTAGTTTCTCTGTACAAAGCTTAACTCAACAACGATATATGTATTAAAACTGTAGAAATTGTACGCGAAAACTGAGAAGTAATTTATTTCTATCGCGAAAACGAAGCCAGCATTTTTTATACTAAAATACAGGTAAATCTCTGTTTTCGGCGAAACATGCAAGTTGGGCGCCACCGCGCGAAATGAAAAGTGCTATATTATAAAAAAGAAATGGATAAGTCGAAAAAATACTTATTGTATGTATGTGTCCCAAGCCATACCAGACAATATCAAACACTTTCAACAAGCGGAACCCGAACATTATTTTGATTATACAAACTGGCGACTTAAAATTTGCATCTGGCGACTATATTTCTTCAGTTAGTCGCCAAAACGCGACCTAACGATTTTTTTAATTTCGAGCCCTGTATCAGCACAAATCAATTTGATCAATGAGGCATCCATGCAATCAGTTGTTTTTCAATGACTTAAAATTGTGAGGCCTATTTATTCTTCATTGATTAGTCATTGATGATCAGCCATAATAAATGATATAAATGTATGACTAGTCAACATATCACCCATTGATTTGATTGATGCCATTGACTTAATAATTTTTCCCTGTTAATTTTAACCATCCTTGGTCCTTTCTGAAACAAATTGATTGTCCAAGTAACCATTGTTTGCATTTTTCTCTTTAGGCTGATCTTAAAGTAATAAGTGATGCCAAAGGTGGTTCATTCTACAGAGATCATTTACCTTTATTAGGTAATCATAGAATTATTTGACTGTTAATGATAAACTAGGATACAGATCTAAGCCATGATCAGTGTTCCAGATAAGTCAGGGGTATCAGGTCTTAATCCCAACAAGGTCAGAAAATTTATAATTAGTATACATGTATTTGGTGGGAGCAGTGAAAATTGACCCTTTGGAATTCCTCAATGGTGGCCTTTCTTGAAAACATATCTGGAACCCTACATATTTATCTGTTGAACACCTGGGCCAGGTTGTTCATAGCCCTGTTAAGCTAATCCAGAATTAGAGAGAATTTGTAACTTTTCAATGAAGTTATCTGTTTTTATCGTTTCTCCTGCAGTTCTAGAGTAATCTCTATCTAATCAAAACATATTAAACACACAAAAGCACTTTTATACAAGAAAATTTTTAATTATTTAACAGTTTGCTTGACTTTTAATCCTGGGTTTGCGTTAACCGGCTTTCAAGCAACCCAGCCCTGCAATGTATCTCAGAGTACCCCTCTCTCACTGTCTAAACTAAGTTAGTACAGACATAGTGTGCAACATATATAAATTAGGGCTGTCATTGATTTTTGAGTCATCCATACCCTTTATCTTCACACCCATGACAACCTTGTTAAAACATCTAGGTCAATTGTATCAACTAACTCTATAGGCAAATTCACCTGTTATGGAGGGGCCATCAAACATGTAGCAGGTGTGAGGTTACAGCTCTTATTGACACCACTGTACATGTAGATTTACGCACAGCACCCTCCTTTAAGTACACTGTAAATTAAAGAAAATGTGGAAATAACCATAAACATTGGGTGATAATGTGCACTTGCAGATAAGCTGTACCCCAAGTTTGGCAACTCAAATTTCAAAGAAAAGTTTTGAAAGAATTCAAAATAAATGTACAAAACGAATATTCATGTGGGCAATTTTACATGAGTGGTGTCAGGATCCAGATTTTTAAAGTGAGGTTGCACATGAAATTTTACCCTGTTCTACATGTACATTGTGGACAAGTAAGGCTTTTGCACTACAATATACCAGTACCTGAACATTTGTCTGAGTGATGTTTATTAAATTCATTGTTTAAGAATAATTATTATCAGTGAACAAATCTCAGCAATGTTTATCTTAATGTATATTGTAGGTGATACCCGGCCTGCAGGTCGTGCCACAGGTCAAGGCTTACAGATTGGAGATCAAGTTACTGTTGACCTGGATCTAGAGATTGTACAGTCACTGCAGCATGGGCATGGAGGCTGGACAGATGGAATGTATGAGGTGAGGAAATGTTCAATGTTGTAATTGCACTTCACATCCATGCAAAGAACTCTTATACAAACCAGATGAGTGATGTATTTCCTCTTTGCCCAAGTTATTGAAATCAGAAATTTTAGCTTGATGAAATCTCAATCAGAACCTTTTTTGATACTTGTGTTGCTTGCATCCTTGGTCTTAGACGCTTACAACACCAGGAACAGTGGTTGGCATTGATGAAGATCATGACATTATGGTGTTATATCCCACTGGCAACAGGTGAGAAATACATTTAATCTCATGTAATATTATGCAAATTACATGGATGTTTTCATCTGACTTAAAAAATATACATGAAAGCAAAACTGTGAACCATTGATTGATTGGCTGTGCCTCCAGTCCTTGTGTTTTTGAGTAGCATGGAAGCTAACTTCATGCACTGTTCCTCTCTTGTCCTAAAGGTGGACATTCAACCCAGCTATCCTGACGAAAGTGACCAGTGGGCCATCAGAGACTTCTGACAGTGTCCTTTCCCTGTCTACCCCTTCAGCCATGTCTCCTACTGCAGCGTTACCCAGTACTGCGTCAGGATCCAGTACAATCTCACCAGGGGCTGGCTCTTCATCACAGTTTGTTGTTGGAGATTTGGTGCAGATAAGTAGTGACATTGAAAAGGTCAAGTTGCTACAGAGAGGGCACGGAGAGTGGGCAGAAGCAATGCTACCAGTGAGTTATTCAAGTTCAAAAAATTTTGTTTTAAGTGTACACCAAAGTTCTGGATCAGTAGATTTATGACAGTTTATCAGTAGACTACGAGCAGTCTCTTTCTTTTCCCAGCGTATTCCTTGCGTTTAATTAGAGCTATCGAGTAGCAAGCGAACTGAGGTCCACACGCGGAGGATTTCAGGAACAAAAACCGACTACTTGTAGTCTAGTTTATCAGAGCATTGGACTACATGTAGGTGTTGTCTGATTAAAAATATTCAATGTAAGAATGTGGAGAGCTTCCAAGTATTCAGATATGCAAAACTGTTACAGATTTTCCCAAACTGACACAAAAGGAAGTTTTCTATTTCTTTAGACTCTGAGCATTGGAAAGAGTGTGATGCAAAATCTTGTTTCTCTTTTTCAGACTCTTGGCAAGGTTGGCAGAGTGCAACAGATCTACCATGACAATGATCTTAAGGTTAGTTTACAACAACAAAACTGCAGAGATTTGTGTCCTGCAGTGTGCCCTCTTTTGATAATCCATTCAATGCTGAATGATACATGTATTTATTGGAGTTATGACTGACTGTTGCCATACGACAGGTGGAGATCTGTGGAACATCATGGACATACAATCCAGTCCTTGTGACTAAAGTAGCATCTACAACTGACCCTTCATCTCTTGGGGCTTCAGCTGGAGGTATGACATACTGGTTTGGAGGAGCCATGTTGTAACACAATTGTTACAAATATGCCATTTTCATGTGTTACAAATTGAAATTCTCACTTGGTTAAAGAAAAATACAGTTTTCTAGGCTAGAAAAACAGTAACATGGATGAGCGTGGTCAAACAATAAAGATAAACTTTGTATGCTACAATTTTCAAGAAGTTGCATGCTATTTACATACAAATGAATGTAACTGCTTTCAATTTTCCTTTCATTGGCTGAGGGCATCTTGAATTTTTGGGAGTCAAACACACTCATGACATAGCACTCACCACTGACATTTTTTCATAGACCATGTAGATTTTTTTACTGCCATTTCACTTTGAATATTCACATAACTGAAGATTTTTAATGTTGGTTCTTATAGCTGAAAGATTATCAGCTCTCCTAAAGAAGCTGTTTGAGACACATGTCCCAGGCGATGCTGTGGAGGAACTAGTCAAGGCTGCTGCAAACGGAGACTCACAGAGAGTTGAAGAACTTTTAGTCAAGGACGAGGCAAATGTGAGTCCTATTCCAACAGTGGTCCTTTAGTTTACACGCATTGCGCTCCTATAATTTTGACTTCCCCGGTTGACGATTTTCTCTCTTTTCGTCACATATATGCTTAACAGTGTATCAATATTGTATAGAGAAATAAGATGTTGATCAGTCCACTTGGTCTATCTTTTTTTGTACTGCTCTTAGATAATATCTGCCTTACTACCTTTCATCAGGTCAATGGTGTGTTTGCCGGCCACACTGCTCTTCAAGCTGCCAGTCAAAATGGTCATGAAGATACTGTTAGAGTCCTTATTAAATATCACGTTGACTTGGAGGCTGAGGTTTGTTTTAGGTTCTGTTATTGTGGGAAACGAAATCTTAGGTTCTAGCCGATGAACGGGGAACGTGTTTGTTTTGACAGACGGAAATCTGTCTGCAATCACAAACTACCACTTGCCTTAAAAAAAACACAGGTTAAAGTTACGTTTGTATGAAAGACAGTAAGAGATCTTTTCGGAAAATTAACCGGACGGTACCAAAATTTCCTTTGTTGCGTTCCAACTAGAAAAAAGAGGAGTGCCTTTACAAAAAGTCCTGAATTTCCGGTAGAGAATACCCGAAAGCTGCCTGACTAGTTTTTCTTTTTTTTTTCAACCAAACGTTGCAATTTTTTTCCTAACATGCATGGTAACCAACCATCCTTTTGGTTTGTTTCCGACAATAACTTCATGCACAAAGACATGTCCCTCGTGACCCTTCCTTCTTTTTTTTACAAAGACACATTGACATTGTGTTTTATTTTCAGGACAAAGATGGCGATCGTGCAATCCACCACGCAGCGTTTGGGGACGAGGCGGCCGTCGTGGAGCAGCTGGTCAGAGCCGGAAGTGACATGAACGCGCGAAACAAACGGCGACAGTCACCATTACACGTTGCTGTCAATAAGGGCCACACCGGAGTGGTGAAGAAACTTCTTGGTCTGGGATGTCACCCCAGCCTACAGGTGAGGAGACAAAATCTGGATATCTAAATTTCCTGTGATTTGTAAGGATAATTTTTGCTAAAGCAAGTAGATTACTTATCTAAACAAAGTGCTCACAGAAATATTAGACTGCCAATAAGGAGATTTTTATGCCAAATTCATAGGGTCTTTAATAAATTTTTGTTATGTTAGGATACTGAAGGAGACACTCCGTTACACGATGCCATTTCCAAGAAGCGTGACGATATGGTCACGATGTTACTGGAGTCTAACGCTGACGTGACAGTAGCAAATAACAATGGTTTCAATGCTTTGCACCATGCCGCTCTGCGTGGAAACCCAAGGTAAATTAGGGTAGTTTTCTTATGAACCAATCACTGTGTAGCAAGCTCTACAATCTTATTGGTTAATCGCATGGATGCGATTAACCAATAAGATTGTAGAGCCGGTTAAACGTGAAAGGCGCAGGAAAGTCGCGGAAGCCATTTCACGCGGTTGCTTTTCTTTTTGATTGGCCGGGTGAACAAAATCCACCCTCAAACTGGTTATAGAGATGAATCTCTTAATAGGAGGCCAATCTGAGCTGATACTGGTTTCTATCACTGCGAACTGACTGACCGAATTCTATATCATCGCTACAAGCGAGCGCTACAATCGTCGAAATATAAGTGAGGTGGCAACGATCGCTGAACGTCTTTTGCAGTTATCGTGGCAATCACATGAAAACTAGACCTCAATAGTTGGGTGGGGCTCTACTGTACCATACTCGATTAAATAAAAGTACCTTCCTTTACCTTACTCGAACCAAACTCAGCAGATGCAGTAATAGCCATTACACAGATCTGCACAAACTTGTGTGCACTTGAACGCGCAAATAAAAAATACAATGATTTGTTTTCTTGTGCAGTGCAATGCGTATCCTTCTCGCCAAGCTCCCTCGGCCATGGATCGTGAATGAAAAGAAAGATGACGGGTACACTGCCCTTCATCTTGCGGCACTCAACAATCATGTAGAAGTCGCCGAGCTCCTCGTCAAACAAGTAAGTCTGGTTTATTTGATGCCATAAAGAGCAAAGGGGGAGTGCCTAATGCAGTCTACAATCTTGGACAAAATAAATGAGAAATTAAGACCACCCCTCCCCCCGTTTCAATGATGGAAAAAATGGCGTGCTTTGGTTAGACCACGAGTTCATCATTGATTCGGGGGAAGGATAGTTTTATTTGTCATTTTATTCTGTCCAAGATTGCAATCCGGCTTGGACAAAATAAATGGGAAATTAAGACCAACCCTTCCCTCATTTCAATGATGGAAAAATGGCGCGCTTTGGTTAGACCGCGAGTTCAAGATTGCAGTCTCCGATCATATGCTTAGTGGTGTTTTAGATCTGGACATTGACTTACTGTACATGTACCATTGTTTGGCAGTCTTTTTAGGGCACACGATGTCTTTTTGTGTAGTCTATTCCTTTTTATTTTATGTCGAGATTTTCAGATATTCAAAATATGCCTTGGTCAACTCAGGTACGACAAAGTTGAGTTACTGCGTTTTTCTTGAGTTCTTTGTCATGGAACCTTTGTATTTTCAGGCAAAAGCTAATAAAGATGTACAGAATACAAACTTACAAACACCTCTGCATTTAGCAGTGGAAAGACAGCACACACAGATAGTCAGGGTAAGTATTGAAATGTGTGTATTGCTTGGGAAATGTCGTCGATCTGGGGACTTTTCTCTTTATCATCATCATCGATAGCTACCGACACCTCTAGTCAACATAGCAACTACAAAACTGAGAACATCTACGTCCGTAGGGGATTTGACATTAAAAGGCTAAACCACACTTGCATGAGTGTTTAAAGGGGCACTGTCACGGTATTTTAGCGTCATTTTACACTGCCGAAATATGTTCCTGCATCAGTGGAAACCCAAAAATAATGATGCAGTTTTGTTATCTAGGATCTTATCACTACACCGAAACCATTTATTGCCGCCTAGCACTTAGCATGACAAGGATGGAAATGGATTGAAATTTGAAAAACACTAGCCAGTTTTTTCAAATTCTAGAGCCATTTCTTGAAAATATTGCCAGAAATTCATTATGGTTTGCTCTCTGAGCCACCATTCGTTTGATATGTTTCTTCTAGTCCATTTGAGCATTTTGGGAACGAGTAAAGGTACCAGGTAAAGATTTTAGCAACGAATGAAGCTGAAAACAGCAAAACTCCCGTGACAGTGCTCCTTTAAACTCAAATAGCAATAAAAGCGGAAAAAGTAACACAAAGTCGGGTTTGAACAAACTACCATGGACAAATCATCGTTTCCCCGCATAAACGTCGCCCAGGTCATCAATGCATTTTAGCAGGTCATGCGTGATATCCAGCGTAGTGATAACATTGAAAATGAAATGCGCCGGTTTATGTGTCTGTGGTGGTTCTTTTCTTCTTCATAGCTTTTAGTACGCGAAAATGCCAAGTTAGACATAACAGACAAGGACGGTGATACACCTCTTCACGAGTCCCTCAGGCATCACACTCTGTCCCAGCTGAGGCAGCTACAGGACATGCAAGATGTCGGCAAGGTACAATAAACACTTGTTACTAATTCGTTCAATGTGAGGCTCAGGTCAAACTTCGACTCGGGAACTTTCAGCGGGGTCCAAATTTAATTCAGTGTTGGTCGGAATTTTGCAAATCTGTGCAAAGGGACAACTTTCGGAGTACCCACGGGTGACTCAAGAGTGGAGCATTATACGAATGTTACGACGATTTTCCGACAACAGGCACCTTTCTCGAGGTCAACTTCGGTTATGACACGGAAGGAAAGCTGCAGTAAGAGTAAATCGTCAAGTTTTCGAGTGGTCCGGGTGATGATTTGAAAAAAAAATTGAATCCATTCTCGAACTCTTTTTTTTGGCATAATTTTTGTCCAAATGGAGGGTAAGTGATGGAGCAAGATGTAAAGTGAGCCCCACCACCATCAAACTTACTCAGAAGTAGAACAGTTTGTATAGGCACGTATTGCGTGCAGAGCTCTAAGAACACCAACCCTTGTCGCACTTAATGAGCTGCCTTATAGTTATTGATCGTCTTTTGTGTTCTCTCTCTGCAGCTTCTTATGGGTTTAGGAACACAAGGCACTGACAAGAAAAGTAGCGCATCCATTGCACTCTTCCTGGCGGCCAATGGGGCAGATCTGAATATAAAAAACAAGAAAGGACAAACTCCTTTGGATCTCTGTCCCGATCCTAGTCTCTGTAAATCGTTAGCCAAGTGCCACAAGGAAAGAGACGGGTAAGAATGGATCAAGAAAACTGGCTCCGCGGGAGTCTGAATGGGCCTGAGAGGTGTCCTTATAAAAGTAACTTATAAGAACCTTCGAGCTTCAAGAGTTCGAGTTTGAATCTACAAGAATCTCGCAAATTAGCTAAATTTATTTAGTGTATCTATTTGTGTTGGATAGTTAGCTATTGGATTTAAGTCAATTCTCATGCGCTGAATATGTAAAGGCAGATTTTGATTCTAAAAAAAAATCATAGAAAAATTATTGTGGGGGCTTTAGTTGTTCAAAATAGCAAGTGTCTCATCATGTTGCATTAAATATATTTGTAGAGGGCAGCTAAGAAAATTACCATTAAGTGTAACCCACGTGCACAGCAATTTTACTCAATGTGCACATTTTATTTGGCGATGGATTCGCTCCCGTTCTTGTCTTGGTGCGCTAAAGCTAAAGACCAGATGTACGAGACTGGACTAGCCACTTGTATTTTGTAAGTCATTATCATCTTTTCATGGCAGGGGCTCGCAAAAGAATAATACGGTCACCCTGGCGGATGTAGACGAGAACGAAGGGTTGGACGAATGCATGGTTTGTTCCGACATGAAGCGTGACATGCTGTTTGGACCATGTGGTCACGTGGCAACCTGTTCCCTGTGTTCACCGCGCGTGAAGAAATGCCTCATGTGTAAGGAGACTGTACAGGCCAGAACTAAGGTAGGAAGAATTTTCAATATTGCCCCTATTGTAGTCGATCACGCTATCTTGACTTTGGTTGTCACGCAACAATATATTTGTAAGACACATTGCTTCTGTGTTTCCGTTATGCGACGCCTAAGGGAGAACTATTGCGTTACATCCCAATTGCGGAGCGGAGTCTTTGACACATTGGAGTCTTTGACACATTGCTTCTGTGTTTCGTTATGCGACGCCTAAAGGAGAACTATTGCGTTACATCCCAAATGCGGAGCGGAGTCTTTGATCTCCCGTTTAATAGAGTGTGTGCACTGTCACGCAATAAAAAATAAAATCCAAAACTATGCAACAGCAACGATAAAGTCAAAAAATTGTGATATTGTAGACGATAAATAAAGAAGACAGTTCTCCAAGTTTAAGGTGCGTGCATTGTTCCAAAGCTGAGATATTCGTCGAAATGTTCCGCACAAAATTGCAGAGCCTAGTATGGAGCCGCCATGTTGGAGGACCTCTTTAGTCCTTTAACATGGCGGCCAGTAAATAGTGTAAACATCTGGAACTTACTTTGGCTATCTAGTCGACTGATTATCTAAACCGAACCAAAAAATATTTACAAAAGCACTTTTCCTGATACTTAAATTCCTAAAATGGCCAAAAATCACGAGATAAGTGTATATTTTTCGACAAAAGCGATCTTCGCGTTATGTCACGCATCGCCATAACTTCGAAATTCAAAATGTGCGAGGTGCTAGTCTCCAAACGAAGGATGCTATTGAGCTGGAAAGTTGTAAACAGGAATAAATTTGGTACCTCTTATGCCTGATGAGGATAAAACATTTCGTGGCTCTTTAGTTTTGGATTTGAGAATTTGATGACGTCACATGCACGCACTCTATACTAATCACTTGAAGAACCACGAAGAAAAGCTAAGGAAACGTGTTGCTTAAACACTATCCTATGATGACTAAAGTTTTATTTTGCCTTGCCATTTCAGATCGAAGAGTGTCTTGTCTGTTCAGAGAAGCCTGCGAGAGCGTTGTTTAAACCGTGTGGACACATGGTGGCTTGTGAAAGTGAGTTTTGAAATGGTTCCATTCTCGACCCCAGAGCTCTTCTCTTTTGCGCATGACAGACGTGACAGACACGTGATAAAAGACAAGAGCTCTGGGTTCGAGATTGGAAACGTTCAAATAACTGTTCTCTGATTCATTTTACAAATCCCCTTACTAATCTCGCTACATTTCTTTCAATTTTAATTTTGAATTTGGCAATACATCAAGACAATCAAAGTGTCTTTTTGTTCTAACAAAAACATGAGCGAATATTTTATTTTGCTTAACTTGTTTAACTTTAAGTCATACTAATATTCATGGGGGTTTTGTTGTGTCGCTCTTTTCGGTACAAATATGAATATTGCTATTTGTGTTGTAGACTGCGCCTCACTGATGAAGAAATGTGTGCAGTGTCGAAACGCAATCGAAGAGTCTGTACCATTTATTGTGTGCTGTGGAGGAAAAGGTTTGTAAACATGCTTTTTTGCAAGGATTGTTTTAATTGACTATGGACAATCCCCCTCCTAAGACCACTGATACAAATTGTTTAAGAGGAAGGATTACAGTTCCCCAGCCATTATAAATCTGTCTTTCTGTTATTGTTGTCTTAGCGCCACCCTCGTGCCAGACGAAATCCAGTGGTAAACCCGAGATTAGTCCACAAGAATTCAGTCACTTGCAACAACAGCTACAAGACATGAAGGAACAGGTACAATTTTTTTTCTTTTTTTTTTCCATACTCAAGACTTCCGTTTGTCTGGATCACTGAAGTTTATCCAGCTCAACGTTGTCCCCGAAGCTCTCTCGGCTCAGGGGAGTCTGGGATCTATCGTGGCTGCCTCTTCAACCCAAGTCTTGTACTAAATAGCGTAGAATTCTGAGAACGTCCCCTCCCCCTTGAACTCTCTCTCCCTCTTTCGCTGAAAAATTCTCACCCCCCCCCCCCCTCACCTTCCTAAACTAACGTCCAAGGGCATTATTTAACATGATGTCGGGTTTACCTCGGTGTAAAAACCTGTGAAGTTTTTCTTTGTTTTGCGGCTATTGTTAGGGTTGGGGTCTATTGTCTTGTCTTCTTTCTTACACTGATGAGCCACCCTTTTACAAAACTAGTTTTGCATTTTCTGCTGTTGTCGTGTTTTACGAGTTTAGTACGTTGTATAGCTCTATTTTCCAATTTGCATTGATCTCAAATATTTCTGACGCGTGGTCTCCATCGCCTATGCGAAACATTTATGGAAAACCGCTCTTTCATGGTTTCTCTTTTGTTTCCTCCTTTAGACGCTGTGCCCAGTTTGTATGGATCGAAAGAAAAACCTGATATTTTTGTGTGGTCATGGCGCATGTCAACTTTGCGGAGATCGCATGCAAGAGTGTCCGATGTGCCGCAAGCCCGTAGAGAAAAGGATTCTACTATTTTAACGGCCACTCCTCGAGGAAACATTTTATTGAATTAGCTAAAAATCACGGTACTTTAACAGGAATTCGCAGTCCAGGATTAACCGCATTCTGGAATTTTTTGTGGAAACGGACTAGCGAAGCATGTGCCAAACAAAGATCGTTGCTGCACATGGGATATCATAGAAAGATTAGCCAACGCGTACATGGAGTACTAAAACGCGACTCTCTACACTAAATGAAGATCCTGGAGAGGTTTAAGGTCTTTTTTTATCCTCAAAAACTCCTTGATTCCATGAAATAAAGGAGTTCTGGTTGGTGGTGTTGACCACAAAGGAAATGTGTATTTATAGCGCAATGGCGAAGAACAGACTATGCATTTAGGAACAAATGGGTGTGGACGTTTTAGGCGTTGAAATCAGAAAACATCCTTAACACATTTCTTTACTTTAAGACACCCGTCCGGTAACAGATTAAAATGTGATCAACTAAAGCGGATTTGTCATTGAGTTACGCGCTAGGTAAGTTCAAACCCGAACGAATTTTTAGTCAGCGCTCGGACATTTTCCAAACAGATTCTAAAAGCAACCGGCGCGCTCCAGATAAGTATCGGACGAACTCCAGGAGTTAGAATAGTTTTTGTTAGCTCTGTAAATAAGGAATACTTCAAATTCTGTTTATTTGCACGCATTTAATAAACGCAAGATACATTGTGTGCAAAATAATAATTTCGGGCGACTTGGAATGGTATTTGAACACCATATTTTCACCAAGACACCCCATTTTTTCACCAAGACACCCCATTTTTTCACCAAGACACCCCATTTTTTAAACTCAACAGCCTAATTAAAACTAATTTTCACAACTTGCTAGATATAAAGATAAGAAGAAGTTACTAATTCCATTTCTGTACAACAAAGCACTTGCAATGACTCGAAATATTTCTCGCATTCCATAACATTTTGATTCGTAAAATCTTCGTTAAACCACACTAAAGTGAGAATAAATCATTTGAAAGTTCAATATATATTTACAGCAATTAAAACTACTTGAGAAAAAGGTAACAAAATAACGGTTTTCGTCTGACTTCTGAAAGCAATTGCTTGTGCCATTTGCCGAGATCTCCAGTTTGCTTACAAAGAACGTCCATTCACCCAGTCAGGGCACGCGTCTTGTCTAACGCACGATTTCCCGCGATTTTGCTTCATTTCTGATTGGTTCATTGCGTTAGCTGTGATTGGCTAAGTGATTAGTTTTCAGCGTAGAGCCTTGGCCTCCTCTCGGACTGATTAATTTGGCTTTCACGGTAGTCTTAAGGAAAACCGCTTTTACTATTAACAGGAACTTTAATAGTAACTTTCAACAGCAACGGTTAACTGAGTTTAATTCTTTGACCAAGCAAAGCTCTTCAAGGAAAATTATCTTCGTGAATGGTGACTTTTCACTTGTGACTGAGTGGCCATCACACCTTTGTGGACACTTGTGTTCTAAAATAAAAGAAGATCAAATTTAGCTTATTACCTCAGGCTTAATTTATAATAAGTAGATATGGAAGCGAACGTCCTCTGTTTCTGAAGTGAAGAAATAAACTATAAGCACGAGATTGTGGACATCTAGAGGTATTTGTCAGTTGTCTTGTTGGGAGGAAAAAGGAAGAAGAGCAGCGACTTGTGTCGAAAACGTTCCAGTGCAACAACTCACCAGATCTAAATGTTCACACTTCTGCCTCGTTCCCCTCCACAACCGGCGAGAAAGACATCAAGTTATCTTGTGCCCTGACCGCAGCAGTCGAGATGGGGGCAAAGAAAACTGAGTCTCTTCTCTTCTCGTTATTGACTGGCGAATCGTCGAGAGAAAATGCAGCTATCTCACTGCATGGCGTCACAGCCACTGGAGCAAGCGAAAGGAGGGGCGAGCCGTCTGTTTTGGCGGGAAATCGGCGCACAACGTTTTCCGGTGACATCATCCCGAGGCTTGTTGAAAGTTACTATTAAAGTTCCTGTTAATAGTAAAAGCGGTTTTCCTTAAGACTACCGTGAAAGCCAAATTAATCAGTCCGAGAGGAGGCCAAGGCTCTACGCTGAAAACTAATCACTTAGCCAATCACAGCTAACGCAATGAACCAATCAGAAATGAAGCAAAATCGCGGGAAATCGTGTGCGTTAGACAAGACGCGTGCCCTGACTGGGTGAATGGACGTTCTTTGTAAGCAAACTGGAGATCTCGGCAAATGGCACAAGCAATTGCTTTCAGAAGTCAGACGAAAAACCGTTATTTTGTTACCTTTTTCTCAAGTAGTTTTTAATTGCTGTAAATATATATTGAACTTTCAAATGATTTATTCTCACTTTAGTGTGGTTTAACGAAGATTTTACGAAATCAAAATGTTATGGAATGCGAGAAATATTTCGAGTCATTGCAAGTGCTTTGTTGTACAGGAAATGGAATTAGTAAACTTCTTCTTATCTTTATATCTAGCAAGTTGTGAAAATTAGTTTTAATTAGGCTGTTGAGTTTAAAAAATGGGGTGTCTTGGTGAAAAAAATGGGGTGTCTTGGTGAAAAAATGGGGTGTCTTGGTGAAAATATGGTGTTCAAATACCATTCCAAGTCGCCCGAAATTATTATTTTGCACACAATGTATCTTGGCGTTTATTAAATGCGTGCAAATAAACCAGAATTTGAAGTATTCCTTATTTACAGAGCTAACAAAAAACTATTCTAACTCCTGGAGTTCGTCCGATAACTTATTCTGGAGCGCGCCCGGTTGCTTTTAGAATCTGTTTTGGAAAATGTCCGAGCGCTGACTAAAAATTCGTTCGGGTTTGAACTTACCTAGCGCGTAACTCAATGACAAAATCCGCTTTAGTTGATCACATTTTAATCTGTTACCGGGACGGGTGTCTTAAAGTAAAGAAATGTGTTAAGGATGTTTTTCTGATTTCAAACGCCTAAAACGTCCCACACCCATTTGTTCCTAAATGCATAGTCTGTTCTTCGCCATTGCGCTATAAAATACACATTTCCTTTGTGGTCAACACCACCAACCAGAAACTCCTTTATTTCATGGAATCAAGGAGTTTTTTGAGGATAAAAAAAAGACCTTAAACCTCTTCCAGGATCTTCATTTAGTGTAGAGAGTCGCGTTTTAGTACTCCATGTACGCGTTGGCTAATCTTTCTATGATATCCCATGTGCAGCAACGATCTTTGTTTGGCACATGGCTTCGCTAGTCCGTTTCCACAAAAAAATTCCAGAATGCGGT
This sequence comes from Platygyra sinensis, assembly GCA_019787425.1. Taxonomy (NCBI): domain Eukaryota; kingdom Metazoa; phylum Cnidaria; class Anthozoa; order Scleractinia; family Merulinidae; genus Platygyra; species Platygyra sinensis. The sequence continues at coordinate 16,008 of JAHPZR010036909.1, forward strand.
TAATCCTGGACTGCGAATTTCCTGTTAAAAGTACCGTGATTTTTAGCTAATTCAATAAAATGTTTCCTCGAGGAGTGGCCGTTTAAATAGTAGAATCCTTTTTCTCTACGGGCTTGCGGCACATCGGACACTCTTGCATGCCGATCTCCGCAAAGTTTGACATGCGCCCATGACCACACAAAAATATCAGGTTTTTTCTTTCGATCCATACAAAACTGGGCACAGCGTCTAAAGGAGGAAACAAAAGAGAAAACCATAGAAAGAGCGGTTTTCCATAAATGTTTTCGCATAGGCGATGGAGACCACGCGTCAGAAATATTTGAGATCAATGCCAAATTGGAAAATAGAGCTATACAACGTACTAAAACTCGTAAAACACGACAACAGCAGAAAATGCAAAACTAGTTTTGTAAAAGGGTGGCTCAATCAGTGTAAGAAAGAAGACAAGACAATAGACCCCCAACCCTAAACAATAGCCGCAAAACAAAGAAAAACTTCACAGGTTTTTTACACCGAGGTAAACCCGACATCATGTTAAATAATGCCCTTGGGACGTTAGTTTAGGAAGGTGAGGGGGGGGGGGGGTGAGAATTTTTCAGCGAAAGAGGGAGAGAGAGTTCAAGGGGGAGGGGACGTTCTCAGAATTCTACGCTATTTAGTACAAGACTTGGGTTGAAGAGGCAGCCACGATAGATCCCAGACTCCCCTGAGCCGAGAGAGCTTCGGGGACAACGTTGAGCTGGATAAACTTCAGTGATCCAGACAAACGGAAGTCTTGAGTATGGAAAAAAAAAAAGAAAAAAAATTGTACCTGTTCCTTCATGTCTTGTAGCTGTTGTTGCAAGTGACTGAATTCTTGTGGACTAATCTCGGGTTTACCACTGGATTTCGTCTGGCCACGAGGGTGGGCGCTAAGACAACAATAACAGAAAGACAGATTTATAATGGCTGGGGAACTGTAATCCTTCCTCTTAAACAATTTGTATCAGTGGTCTTAGGAGGGGGATTGTCCATAGTCAATTAAAACAATCCTTGCAAAAAAAGCATGTTTACAAACCTTTTCCTCCACAGCACACAATAAATGGTACAGACTCTTCGATTGCGTTTCGACACTGCACACATTTCTTCATCAGTGAGGCGCAGTCTACAACACAAATAGCAAATATTCATATTTGTACCGAAAAGAGCGACACAAACAAAACCCCCATGAATATTAGTATGACTTAAAGTTAAACAAGTTAAGCCAAAATAAAAATATTCGCTCATGTTTTTGTTAGAACAAAAAGACACTTTGATTGTCTTGATGTATTGCCAAATTCAAAATTAAAATTGAAAGAAATGTAGCGAGATTAGTAAGGGGATTTGTAAAATGAATCAGAGAACAGTTATTTGAACGTTTCCAATCTCGAACCCAGAGCTCTTGTCTTTTTATCACGTGTCTGTCACGTCTGTCATGCCGCAAAAGAGAAGAGCTCTGGGGGTCGAGAATGGAACCATTTCAAAACTCACTTTCACAAGCCACCATGTGTCCCACACGGTTTAAACAACGCTCTCGCAGGCTTCTCTGAACAGACAAGACACTCTTCGATCTGAAATGGCAAGGCCAAAATAAAACTTTAGTCATCATAGGATAGTGTTTAAGCAACACGTTTCCTTAGCTTTTCTTCGTGGTTCTTCAAGTGATTAGTATAGAGTGCGTGCATGTGACGTCATCAAATTCTCAAATCCAAAACTAAAGAGCCACTAAATGGTTTATCCTCATCAGGCATAAGAGGTACCAAATTTATTCCTGTTTACAACTTTCCAGCTCAATAGCATCCTTCGTTTGGAAACCTAGCACATTTTGAATTTCGAAGTTATGGCGATGCGTGACATAACGCGAAGATCGCTTTTGTCGAAAAATATACACTTATCTCGTGATTTTTGGCCATTTTAGGAGTTTAAGTATCAGGAAAAGTGCTTTTGTAAATATTTTTTGGTTCGGTTTAGATAATCAGTCGACTAGATAGCCAAAGTAAGTTCCAGATGTTTACACTATTTACTGGCCGCCATGTTGGAGGACTAAAGAGGTCCTCCAACATGGCGGCTCCATACTAGGCTCTGCCAATTTTGTGCGGAACATTTCGACGAATATCTCAGCTTTGGAAACAATGCCCACGCACCTTAAACTTGGAGAACTGTCTTCTTTATTTATCGTCTACAAATCACACATTTTTTTGACTTATCGTTGCTGTTGGCATAGTTTTGGATTTTATTTTTTATTGCGTGACAGTGCACACACTCTATTAAACGGGAGATCAAAGACTCCGCTCCGCATTTGGATGTAACGCAATAGTTCTCCTTTTAGGCAGTCGCGCATAACGAAACACAGAAGCAATGTGGTCAAAGACTCCAATGTGTCAAAGACTCCGGCTCCGCAATTGGATGTAACGCAATAGTTCTCCTTAGGCGTCGCATAACGGAAACACAGAAAGCAATGGTGTCCTTACAAATATATTGTTGCGTGACAACCAAGTCAAGATAGCGTGATCGACTACAATAGGGGCAATATTGAAAAATTCTTCCTACCTTAGTTTCTGGGCCGGTACAGTTCGCCTTACACATGAGGACATTTCTTCACGCGCGAGTGGACCACAGGGAACAGGTTGCCACGTGGACCCACATGGTCCAAAACAGCATGTCACGCTTCATGTCGGAATACAAACGCATGCATATCGTCCAACCCTTCGTTCTCGTCTACATTCCGCCAGGGTGACCGTATTGATTCCTTTTGGAGGGGCGAGCCCATGCCATGAAAAGATGATAATGAACTTACAAGATACAAGTGGACTAGTCCAAGTCTCGTAACATCTGGTCTTTAGCTTTAAGCGCAACCAAGACAAGAACGGGACGCGAATCCATCGCCAAATAAAATGTGCACATTGAGCTCAAAATTGGCTGTGGCACGTGGGTTACACTTATCTGGTAATTTTCTTTCTTAGCTGCCCTCTACAAATATACTTTTAATGCAACTGATGAAGACACTTGCTATTTTGAACAACTAAAGCCCCCACAATTAATTTTTTTCTGATGATTTTTTTTTAGAATCAACAATCTGCCTTTACATATTCTCAGCGCATGAGACTTGACTTAATCCAATAGCTAACTATCCAACACAAATAGATTACACTAAATATAAATTTAGCTAATTTGCGAGGATTCTTTGTAGATTCAAACTCGAA
>JAHPZR010036910.1:0-2500 GCA_019787425.1 Platygyra sinensis
GAGAAGTCATATGGTTTTCGCATCTAAGTCCAGGCCGGGCATATAAAATGGCGATTAGGCGTCGATATCACAAACATTCTTCAACAACACAACGAGTTTAATGACAACGTAGGGAATCGTTGGACATTATCACAACCAGCAATGTCGAGCTTTCGTCTGTATTACTACCTTGTGGAAAGCTGTAAAAACCTGACAAAACATGACAAACATTAGGTAGCGAAATCGAAAACTGGAAACAGAAACTATCCAGCAACTCACCAATTTGATGAAAGATGGCATAAGCAAAAAAGTCACAACTAAGCGTTCATACACGAGCGTTTTCTCCCACGTGCCGGATTGAGAATAGCAAAACTACCGAAGCTCTATGGAAAATGGTTGCCACTGACTCTTGTTGTTTCTGAACAGACGTTTCGGCTAATGCTTAAGCCTTTCCTCAGTGATATGAAAACGTAGTGTTCGTTATTATACGCCTAATCAAGTAAACTACCGGCTCGAAGCTTTGCGCGCGTGACCATGTAATTTATGCTCGCGTGGTGTCTTTGTAGGCTTCTGGAAGTACGATGTGATCGTTCCCAGCGTTCGGGTCCAAAGTAGAGTGCCAGGCTTCAAGGAAAAGTCGCTCGTGGTAATTTGATTCGAAACCAACGACCTTGACATTTGCGAGAGTTCATGTTATGGTTGAATTGGTGGACATGGCTTGCAACTTTGGAGTTCGGGTCAAAACTTGCCACTGCCTTTTTGTGCTCCGCAATGCGGGTCTTTAATGATCTTTCTGTTTGGCCATAGTACACAAAGTTAAACTGTACGCTATGCCTGATTTCTGGCAGTCAGAATCGTTTCGCCCCTTGGGGCGCGGAAAAACGCTGTTGATGGTTGTTGTGGTTTGTAAGCTACCTAGACCTTTTGTTGTTTCAAAATGCGACCTATTTTCTCGGAAACGCCCTGTACATACGGCAGCACTACAAAGCCATTAAAGTTGTTCTCGGCGGGTTGTTTGGTTAACGCCTTCTCGCAGTTTCCAATAAAAGACATGGGATAATTGTTATCGCGCAGAACGGCCTTGACTCGTTGTGTTTCTTCCCGTCTACCTTTATTAGTCGACGGAATGTTGTTTGCTCTTTACAGCAAAGTGTTGACTACGGATTGTTTGTGGCACAAAGGGTGACAGGAAAAGAAATCGAGATAACGGTCCGTATGTGTCGGTTTTCTCTAAACATTTACATGAATTTCTGTGCCACGTCTACTTGTTATGGTGTCTAAAAAAAACTACCGAGGCGTTATGGTCTACGTTATCTCCATACAAAAGCCGGAACCGCAGAACGGACTTAATATTAACGATTTGTTGAGGAATAGCCTCAACACAGTACACGTTTATAACTCGTGTTTGTTGCCGTAAATAACGCTTACGCCCTGTGCAGGGCACATACCATCCACTCCTCAGTAAGTTATTTTGCTTTGAAAACCTTATTTACGATCACTAAGCCATTGTAAGTTAGCAAAGGGCCTGACAAGTCGGTTTTAGTCCATTAAAATTGAGCGGCTTCAAAGAAAATGTTTATATTGGCGATGGCCGGAAACTGGACCAGCTGGTGAGAAACTGGGCAACTTACCAGCTTTGCCAAAAGTGTCATAATTTCTGTAACACTAGAGGAAGGCAACCAACTTTTGAACATTTTAAAGGTAGGTAATGAACTTTACTTGATAGAAAACAGAGAACCTTTTCCTACATATTCATGAAGTTATGACGATTACAAACTCGGAAACTAGGCAACTGTATGTTTATGCATTTCTATTCAGTCAAAACTAAACCGATAGGTTTTAATGTCTTTTATTCAGGAAGCTACAATCTTGGACAGAATAAAATGGAACAATTAACCCCCTTCCTCCTGTTGGTTTTGAAACGTGATGTCAATTTAGTTCTTGTCGCTAGAACTTACTATACCAAATATATTATCAATTAGTTGTCACTTTCAAACCAAGTCTTACTTACTTACTTACTTACTTACTTACTTACTTACTTACTTACTTACTTACTTACTTACTTACTTACTTACTTACTTACTTACTTACTTACTTACTTACTTACTTACTTACTTACTTACTTACTTACTTAACTTACTTAACTTACTTACTTACTTACTTACTTACTTACTTACTTACTTACTTACTTACTTACTTACTTACTTACTTACTTACTTACTTACTTACTTACTGAATCTACCGCGGTTGACCAGCCCTCAGCTGCTATGTCGTTAGGGAAATAGTCATCAGTAACCGCTAGGTTTTGCGTACGTGTTCTTTGATAAGGTAAAACCACGAGGTTTTCCTCGGTTAGACCAGTTCTAGTGTAGACTTCACTGCGTCATCATCTACTCGGCATTGGGCCATAGATTTCTCTCTACACTCGTGGTTATCTATTCTATCAAGTCAAGTTTAGTGCGTGTACAAACCAAAGTGAGTAACCTATTTCTTTGTTTTCAGTTCAGGATAGTTTTAGTTT
>JAHPZR010036910.1:7500-12500 GCA_019787425.1 Platygyra sinensis
CCTGTCCAGGCAATAATTCTCTGGCTCTGTGTTCTCAGTCAGGAAGGCTTTACGATGCTCCACTTAAGAAGGGGATCGCAGGTGATTTACATTACTGTAACCAAACACTATTTCATTATTTGTTTTCGAACTTGCAATTTCTTTGTAGTGGGGAGCTGCGCAACAAGTTGTGAGAGGTTACAGGAATCTAATCTTTATTGCCGGATTCCGTCCTGTGACTTGGACGGCAGTCTCTTTTTGATTGGCTAAAAAATGCACACTTTTAAAAATACCCTATCGGTTGTTATACGTGGGCATTCGGGACGACTGACCCTTGAGGACTGAACAACCTTGCAGGGCACCAACCAAACACTTTCACGCGAATCTCACAACGAATGGCAAAGAGCACAACACTCAGGGCGCGTTCTATTCGACCAAAAATTCCGGTTTTAATTCCGAAATTTTCGTGTGTCGAATGGACTGGTATTTTCCGCCAGGCCAGACTGATCTTGCTCTTCTCCGCTAGAGAACATTTCGTGCCAGGCGTTACTCGACAAAATGCTGAAGGATCGTGATAAAGAGGTTGTCTTCAGTGCCGTAAGCTGCATCATGTAGAGAAGTTTAACACCACTCTTCCTTGATATTTACCTGACCGACCCAGACATGTGTGATGAGAGAAACTTACGAACTCTTCTCACGGGAGAGTATGCAAACCAGGTGAACTGACCCAAAGGAAATTCGGAACAACCAATCTACAGTTTTCCAGGAAATCATATCCTAACCTTTTTGGTTGAGAATAGGCGATCAAGAACAAGCTCGAACTGTGGCAGATCATTTTGCATCCAGTGTAGTGTCGACTTGAAAGACTAGCTTTTCACGACTTAAGGAACTGGGTTGATTTATATCGGGTAGAAATGCCAAATGGAACAGGAAATTTCCGGAATTACCAAATTCCAAGAAAAATGGACAACCTTGAGAGGTGGACCGAAATTTTCGGAACGAATTTCCGGAAACATTCTGTTCCATTCGATTTTGAACCGGAATTTCCGGAAATTTTGGTCGAATGGAACGCTCCCTCTGTCCTAGAGGAGGTTGGCCACGCGCCGTACTGCATTATGGGTCAATATTACAATATATATGCTTCAGTTTACACGATCTCTCATGCTGTACGGCCCTCTGGAGAGGCGACCGAAGATTCGATAAAATCGGAATTTCTTTCTTCTTTTTGAAGTAAATGCTGAACGTTGAATGTTATTCTGCTCCACAATTGTTCGGATTATCTTACCAACACATGATGGTCGATGAAGACTACAATTACAAAAACGTGAGTGTTTTTTTGCGATCAAGTCCCAGAGTGAAGACGCGTCCACACGTGATCGATCAGTTCTACACATGCAGATGGATATATGTAGCTTGTTCCTCTACACCAGTACTCTGTCAATTTCACAGGTTACCTGTTGAAGAACGCTTAGTTTTTAAGATTCTTTCACTGACATTTAAATGCTTGAACGGCTTGGCACCACCATACCTCTGCGATAGTATAACAAAATATGTGCCCAGACGCAATATAAGATCAATTTATTTGCTTTTTTCGGTGAGATATTTTCAAACGCATTGTAAAGCGCTATTGGATACCGATAGAAATAGCGCTATTTAAATAAATTATTATTACTACCATCATCATTATTATCATTACCATTATTATTATTGTTATTGTCATTATTATTATTACTATAAATTATTATTATATATACTGACACTCTTCAACGTTTATCGATACGCGAATGGTTGTGCTTCCGAGTAATGCAGCAAACGAAAGCTTGAATGATGCGATTTCTTCTGACCGCGTGTCATTGTTTACATCTGTGCTTATGACTCGAAAATTGTACTTTTTTATTTTTTTACAGGGAACTGAAGAGATATATTTTATTTAATCGGAACTTGTCGGAATTTTTGTGTACTGTTTCAACATACGTCGTATTTGTATTATAGCCTGAGATTATAGTACACTACTTGTACTTGGTCTGTGCACCCTTTTACTTGTTCTCGTCAGTGGGGTGAATCTCTCGTATAATTTTGAGTACTCTACAAAAATACTAGTAACCCAGGTCATCAGAATTAAAATAGCCCATCAATTAATAGAGAACCCAGGCCTTACATCTAACTGCTACGAATTATTTCTACTTTTGTGACAATGAATATTGTTTTTGCATATGTACACAAAATTTCCAATTTCATATAGCTAGTTATTTGACAAATTACGTGAGAAAGAGAAAGTCCAATATAATGAACAAAGCACTCTAGCTAGCACTTGCAGGCATCCCAAAAGTGTAATCCTTGAAATTTATGAGCAGAAGACATTTTCCCAAGTGATGAGGGTGTTATGATTTGTCACAAGGAAAGGTTGGTTATCAGTATATCACTACATGCACTCAATTATCGATGCACTGAAAATATGCATCTTTCAGTAGCTAAAAGTCCTAAAATGTCCACTTCTATTTCAAATGAAAATCCTGGTCAGTCCTTGGAGAGAATAGGGCATCAAATAAAAAATTTGGCGAGAAATTTCCAAGTCTTTAACTCCATAGACCCGGAACTGAATACTTACCATAACAAGAATAAAAAGTTTTAAGATTTCCACAGTATGAAAACTGAAATAAACTCTTGAGTTGACTATTATTTAGGAGTCAGTTATCTTGGATCTTAATTGCCTTTAAAAAATTGGGTTGTCCTTGCAGAAAATTATCCCCGTTACGTGACAAACAGAAATTTTATATAGCCAAGAAAACCTTGCAAACAAGGCTTTCTTGGCTCTAGAAAATTTCTGTCTGTCACGTAACCCAAATGTAATTTGGCATTTGCCATGATACACACAAATGTCTCGAAAGAAAAATGTCCTGTTGATTGACTGCGTTCTATTTCTACACATCAATAAGTGGTCACGTATTCAGCGTGGTTGACCCGATGGTGTAGTGGATATCACACCCGACTAGTAATGGGAAGACGCGGGCTCGAATCCTGCTCGGGACATGTATTTTTTCTTTCATTTCAGAGGCGTGTGTCGAAAGCCATTAGTAATTTATTTACATCTTTCTTTCAGTGTTTGCAAGGCCTTCTTGGCTCCGGAAAATTTCTGTCAATAATCCAGTAGAATTAGTAGAATTCTAATTAACAAATGGTAAACGCCATAGCGTGTACTATTGAGTTATGGATGCACTTGGGAGGTTTGCTAAGCACGCAAGAAGCGTAAGAGTCGCACGCGGCGATCGCCTCGTGCGACTCTTACGCTTCTTGCGTGCTTAGCAAACCTCCCACGTGCATCCATAACTCAATAGTACACGCTATGGCGTTTACCATTTGTTAATTAGAATTCTACTAATTCTACTGGATTATTGACAGAAATTTTCCGGAGCCAAGAAGGCCTTGCAAACACTGAAAGAAAGATGTAAATAAATTACTAATGGCTTTCGACACACGCCTCTGAAATGAAAGAAAAAATACATGTCCCGAGCAGGATTCGAGCCCGCGTCTTCCCATTACTAGTCGGGTGTGATATCCACTACACCATCGGGTCAACCACGCTGAATACGTGACCACTTATTGATGTGTAGAAATAGAACGCAGTCAATCAACAGGACATTTTTCTTTCGAGACATTTGTGTGTATCATGGCAAATGCCAAATTACATTTGGGTTACGTGACAGACAGAAATTTTCTAGAGCCAAGAAAGCCTTGTTTGCAAGGTTTTCTTGGCTATATAAAATTTCTGTTTGTCACGTAACGGGGATAATTTTCTGCAAGGACAACCCAATTTTTTAAAGGCAATTAAGATCCAAGATAACTGACTCCTAAATAATAGTCAACTCAAGAGTTTATTTCAGTTTTCATACTGTGGAAATCTTAAAACTTTTTATTCTTGTTATGGTAAGTATTCAGTTCCGGGTCTATGGAGTTAAAGACTTGGAAATTTCTCGCCAAATTTTTTATTTGATGCCCTATTCTCTCCAAGGACTGACCAGGATTTTCATTTGAAATAGAAGTGGACATTTTAGGACTTTTAGCTACTGAAAGATGCATATTTTCAGTGCATCGATAATTGAGTGCATGTAGTGATATACTGATAACCAACCTTTCCTTGTGACAAATCATAACACCCTCATCACTTGGGAAAATGTCTTCTGCTCATAAATTTCAAGGATTACACTTTTGGGATGCCTGCAAGTGCTAGCTAGAGTGCTTTGTTCATTATATTGGACTTTCTCTTTCTCACGTAATTTGTCAAATAACTAGCTATATGAAATTGGAAATTTTGTGTACATATGCAAAAACAATATTCATTGTCACAAAAGTAGAAATAATTCGTAGCAGTTAGATGTAAGGCCTGGGTTCTCTATTAATTGATGGGCTATTTTAATTCTGATGACCTGGGTTACTAGTATTTTTGTAGAGTACTCAAAATTATACGAGAGATTCACCCCACTGACGAGAACAAGTAAAAGGGTGCACAGACCAAGTACAAGTAGTGTACTATAATCTCAGGCTATAATACAAATACGACGTATGTTGAAACAGTACACAAAAATTCCGACAAGTTCCGATTAAATAAAATATATCTCTTCAGTTCCCTGTAAAAAAATAAAAAAGTACAATTTTCGAGTCATAAGCACAGATGTAAACAATGACACGCGGTCAGAAGAAATCGCATCATTCAAGCTTTCGTTTGCTGCATTACTCGGAAGCACAACCATTCGCGTATCGATAAACGTTGAAGAGTGTCAGTATATATAATAATAATTTATAGTAATAATAATAATGACAATAACAATAATAATAATGGTAATGATAATAATGATGATGGTAGTAATAATAATTTATTTAAATAGCGCTATTTCTATCGGTATCCAATAGCGCTTTACAATGCGTTTGAAAATATCTCACCGAAAAAAGCAAATAAATTGATCTTATATTGCGTCTGGGCACATATTTTGTTATACTATCGCAGAGGTATGGTGGTGCCAAGC
>JAHPZR010036911.1:5000-12500 GCA_019787425.1 Platygyra sinensis
CAAGAATACGGCTAACGGGTTCCGTTTTCGAAAAATCATTTCGCTATTGCATTCTAGAAAAGACAAGTAGGTTTCAAACCTACTAGTCGCAAGAGTGAATTGATTTTTTCGAAAACGGAACCCGTTAGCCGTATTCTTGGATCGAGCGAGCGAGTTCAATATTCGAATAATCAATTCGTTATTGCATTCTTGAAACGACTAGCGGGTTCAAGTTTCAAATAATCAGTTCATTAATTATTGCAACCTTGAGGGGTACGCTGCACTTAGTTTGACTGTAATGTCTGTTGTTTTCGGATCGTTAAACTTGTCGCTTCAGTGGGTACCGAAAGAAGGTCAGCTATCATTTTCGGAAAGGTGGTAAGACCTATTAAAGTTTTCGGAGAAGGGCAAAAAAAGCCCTAATATATAAATCCGAGAAAACTCAAGTTCCCCTAGAATAACCGAACAGATAAATTTTTTTAGCGCAACCTAAAATTAACCTACACTGAGCTTTAAAAGTACTCCAGATAGCCTGAAACAGTGTTTAAAAGCATCTGAGAGAAAACGCTCCTTGGGTGCCACTGCGGGTTCAATTTACGAGAAATTGTGTATTTCATCTGATCACGAAAAGAACGTTTTTAAACGGCGCTGCAAAATCATTGAGCAGACGATCATTAAATCATAAAATACAGTAAAAATACTGGGATTTACCTGTAGTCATGAGTCATTCCAACTGACGGAGGACGTCCCAAAACAAATGTTTACAAGAGGTGCTTCCTCGCGCTAGATTTTTTTTCAAGAAAGAATGTGGCTCTCAGTGTGTATATATGTCTTTGTGATCACGCGATAATTGAACTTTCACGAGACAGCTGAGAAGTCAGCAGATCATGCCCAAGCTAATTTCGTCGTTTGTTTCTCTTGCATGTAATAGAGATCAATTGGCCTTTGAAACCAATCAGTCTCAAGTTGAAAGGAGCAGTGTCACGAGGATTTTGCTGTTTTAGGTCAATTCTGTGCTAAAATCATTACTTTGAGGCTTTAATCATAACCAAAATGCTTCTGTAAAGCTACGACGAAGATATCAAATGAATTTATCAGTGAGAGTGGGCTAACCATAATAAATTTCTTGAGGATTTTTGGAACAAGTGGCCTCAAAACTCGCAAAATTTGGCCAAGTTTTTCAAGTTTCAATCGATTTCCATCCATGCCATCCGTAGAGACAGGCGACGGGAAACAGTGAAAACGTGATGATGATGCAAAGGACCCCAAACGAAAATACTGCCTGTAAACGCAGGATATGTTAAAAATCTGATCAGCCAAAAATAGACAGAATAGCAAAATAATGCAAGGCTGATACTACGTAAAAAGCTTAACGGGGCAACGACATGATAGAATCCAAACTGAAAGCCAAGAATTGCAACCGCGGACAGCTGTTTAGACCTTAAACAGCTGTCCACGGTTGCAATTCTTGGCTTTCAGTTTGGACTTTATCACGTCGTTGCCCCGGCCCGTTAAGCTTTTTACGTAGTATCAGCCTTGCATCATTTTGCTATTCTGACAGGAAACAGTTTCAGTACCTTCAAATAGTCTTTAATAACAAAACTAGATCATTAGTTTTGGAGTTCAATTGATGCGAAGACACCTAGCTTTTTATAAAGTTGCCGGCCAAATAGCGTGACAATGCCCCGTTTTGAATGCTGAGCTATTAATATGAATACACTGTAACACTCGCATATAAGAACATATGATTTTGGAAATCAGGCTGATCGGGTTCTTATTTAACGGGTGCTTAGTGACAAATTAGCCTCAAAGTGTTCTTAAAATGTTCTTAAATTTCTATACTGTATTAGTAATACGGGTACTACTCAAAAATGCCCCTAGATGTAAAATTAGCATAAATTAATAAATATTCTTTGATTTTAATGACCTGTACTGTATCATTGAGCCTATAGATGAGATGACTGGCTGTCCTTCATTATAGGTAATGATGAATAAATACACTACACTTGTTTTTTATGTAATTGTGACACCTTTTCCATTTTATAAGAACATGCTGAATTTGTTCTTTAAAAATGGGGCTTTATTGGCCAAATTTCGGCCTGGTGTTCTTAATCCATTTGTTCTTATATGCGGGTGTTTACTGTACCAAGAAAACAGCCTTTATGATCAGTACATTTCAGGGTCTAGAGAAATGATCTAATTAAAGTCAGATGTTTCAAACAGTACTCAGAAGGTTACCGTGCTATAAGTATATATGTTCAGTGAAAAATCTTTGCACTTTTTTGCGCGAACTTTGAGCGGGTCAAGACCAAAATAAGTCGCCACAGTTTTGAGTAATTTTTTTCTATACGGCCTCCATGAAAGGCAGTTCTTTTTTGAATTTTTATTGTGTTGTTGTAGTTGGGGAAGATGGGGAGCTGGTTGATTATCACTAAATAGACTGATAGAAATACCGTGTATAAATGAAGTTATCGAGTCGTATCAAATCCGTCAAAATTAAAACCCCGTGCCAAGCGCGAGGAGACACCGTGAGTCGTGTGACTACATCACACAATTCGAGTAGCCTGCGAGCAGGCTCACGTCGCCTACCAGCAGGCTCACAGAGCGCGCTCGGCGAGCACTTTGCATCGCATCGCTGTTCTCTTCGCCACTCGCGCGCGTGACTCAAAGGTCAGCCCGCTCGCAGGCACATCCGAGCAGATCCGAGGTCAATGAAAATAGCAATCGTGGGTGCGTTTGATTTGCTGGATTCCGAAATAAAATTATGAATGGGAATAACTGTATGGACATTTGATATCGTCGCTATTACAATTTCGCGCTACACGGAAAGTAAGAAAACGAAGTTAATCGAGAATTCGTACTTTTCTTCCTAGCTGCAAGATGATTTGGACCTGACGCGCGGTAGTAACGTAACACATCGCCCCGACACGACACTAAATGCGCTAGGACAAAATAAAAGACAAGGGCTGAAGCGGAGCATCGCCGGAAAACACTTCTGCTTGAAGATTGATGATTGAAACATAAAAACGGGTGGGAAATTGATTTTTCGCCAGTCTCACAGTCAGTACACGTTTCGACTGGCTCGCAAAGTTCTCCTAGCCTTCCGCGCATGGACTTTTAATTCCAAGACTGTGACGGTATATGTATATGTGCAAAAAACGATAGACTGATCCCCACGGCGAAGAGAGGAAAAGAAATAAAACAGCAATGAAATTAAAACAAGTACAATATAATTACCCGATATTTCGGTTTGAAAAACAAACCTTTACGGGGGCTAAAAAAATGAATGCAAAAAATACAAAATGACCATTACATATAAGAGATTTGAAATATAAAATAAGCAGCTGTGATAGATTGAAAAGTAGCTAATTTTGTTCATCGCGTCTATTGATACCAAGCGGCTCAAGTGTCATTTTGCCTTGTTTATAAGATGTACCTCACGTGCTTTCCGTACGGAGTCACGCTTGCTGTGAACGAGTTCCAAGGGAGTTAAAAGAGGATGGTCAATGGAGTGGTCAGGTTGGTTAAAATGTGTATGGAGATGTGATGTTAATTAGCATAGATTTTTGCGATTTTTTTTGTTTTAGTTTCGATAGAGAAGATATTTCAAACACTGAAGACATGTGTTTCCCCCACATTTCCAAACACCTCAAAGTTCCGCGTCAGAAATACTCCACTACGCGTCGTATTCTCCACTTGCTTCTGAGTTCTCGATGTTTTGAAATGTAGTCAAACACGGTCTTTCATTTTTCATATACTACATTAAGTTGTCTCGCTCTCGCTATGAGTAACATATATTTCGACGAGGGAAATCGTCTGAGTGGGAAGTGGTACTAGCCTGTGAATGTGACTTCCGGTTAGATTGTAAACATGGCCACCTTGGTGTGCCCGGCAAATGGGAGTTGAACTCTGCCCTACTGCTTGCCGCTCAGACGATTTCCCTCGTCGAAATATATGTTACTCATAGCGAGAGCGAGACAACTTAATGTAGTATATGAAAAATGAAAGACCGTGTTTGACTACATTTCAAAACATCGAGAACTCAGAAGCAAGTGGAGAATACGACGCGTAGTGGAGTATTTCTGACGCGGAACTTTGAGGTGTTTGGAAATGTGGGGGAAACACATGTCTTCAGTGTTTGAAATATCTTCTCTATCGAAACTAAAACAAAAAAAATCGCAAAAATCTATGCTAATTAACATCACATCTCCATACACATTTTAACCAACCTGACCACTCCATTGACCATCCTCTTTTAACTCCCTTGGAACTCGTTCACAGCAAGCGTGACTCCGTACGGAAAGCACGTGAGGTACATCTTATAAACAAGGCAAAATGACACTTGAGCCGCTTGGTATCAATAGACGCGATGAACAAAATTAGCTACTTTTAATCTATCACAGCTGCTTATTTTATATTTCAAATCTCTTATATGTAATGGTCATTTTGTATTTTTTGCATTCATTTTTTTAGCCCCTGTAAAGGTTTGTTTTTCAAACCGAAATATCGGGTAATTATATTGTACTTGTTTTAATTTCATTGCTGTTTTATTTCTTTTCCTCTCTTCGCAGTGGGGATCAGTCTATCGTTTTTTGCACATATCCATATACCGTCACAGTCTTGGAATTAAAAGTCCATGCGCGTAAGGCTAGGAGAACTTTGCGAGCCAGTCGAAACGTGTACTGACTGTGAGACTGGCGATAAAATCAATTTCCCACCCGTTTTTATGTTTCAATCATCAATCTTCAAGCAGAAGTGTTTTCCGGCGATGCTCCGCTTCAGCCCTTGTCTTTAATTTTGTCCTAGCGCATTTAGTGTCGTGTCGGGGCGATGTGTTACGTTACTACCGCGCGTCAGGTCCAAATCATCTTGCAGCTAGGAAGAAAAGTACGAATTCTCGATTAACTTCGTTTTCTTACTTTCCGTGTAGCGCGAAATTGTAATAGCGACGATATCAAATGTCCATACAGTTATTCCCATTCATAATTTTATTTCGGAATCCAGCAAATCAAACGCACCCACGATTGCTATTTTCATTGACCTCGGATCTGCTCGGATGTGCCTGCGAGCGGGCTGACCTTTGAGTCACGCGCGCGAGTGGCGAAGAGAACAGCGATGCGATGCAAAGTGCTCGCCGCGCGCGCTCTGTGAGCCTGCTGGTAGGCGACGTGAGCCTGCTCGCAGGCTACTCGAATTGTGTGATGTAGTCACACGACTCACGGTGTCTCCTCGCGCTTGGCACGGGGTTTTAATTTTGACGGATTTGATACGACTCGATAACTTCATTTATACACGGTATTTCTATCAGTCTATTTAGTGATAATCAACCAGCTCCCCATCTTCCCCAACTACAACAACACAATAAAAATTCAAAAAAAGAACTGCCTTTCATGGAGGCCGTATAGAAAAAAATTACTCAAAACTGTGGCGACTTATTTTGGTCTTGACCCGCTCAAAGTTCGCGCAAAAAAGTGCAAAGATTTTTCACTGAACATATATACTTATAGCACGGTAACCTTCTGAGTACTGTTTGAAACATCTGACTTTAATTAGATCATTTCTCTAGACCCTGAAATGTACTGATCATAAAAGGCTGTTTTCTTGGTACAGTAAACACCCGCATATAAGAACAAATGGATTAAGAACACCAGGCCGAAATTTGGCCAATAAAGCCCCATTTTTAAAAGAACAAATTCAGCATGTTCTTATAAAATGGAAAAGGTGTCACAATTACATAAAAAACAAGTGTAGTGTATTTATTCATCATTACCTATAATGAAGGACAGCCAGTCATCTCATCTATAGGCTCAATGATACAGTACAGGTCATTAAAATCAAAGAATATTTATTAATTTATGCTAATTTTACATCTAGGGGCATTTTTGAGTAGTACCCGTATTACTAATACAGTATAGAAATTTAAGAACATTTTAAGAACACTTTGAGGCTAATTTGTCACTAAGCACCCGTTAAATAAGAACCCGATCAGCCTGATTTCCAAAATCATATGTTCTTATATGCGAGTGTTACAGTGTATTCATATTAATAGCTCAGCATTCAAAACGGGGCATTGTCACGCTATTTGGCCGGCAACTTTATAAAAAGCTAGGTGTCTTCGCATCAATTGAACTCCAAAACTAATGATCTAGTTTTGTTATTAAAGACTATTTGAAGGTACTGAAACTGTTTCCTGTCAGAATAGCAAAATGATGCAAGGCTGATACTACGTAAAAAGCTTAACGGGCCGGGGCAACGACGTGATAAAGTCCAAACTGAAAGCCAAGAATTGCAACCGTGGACAGCTGTTTAAGGTCTAAACAGCTGTCCGCGGTTGCAATTCTTGGCTTTCAGTTTGGATTCTATCATGTCGTTGCCCCGTTAAGCTTTTTACGTAGTATCAGCCTTGCATTATTTTGCTATTCTGTCTATTTTTGGCTGATCAGATTTTTAACATATCCTGCGTTTACAGGCAGTATTTTCGTTTGGGGTCCTTTGCATCATCATCACGTTTTCACTGTTTCCCGTCGCCTGTCTCTACGGATGGCATGGATGGAAATCGATTGAAACTTGAAAAACTTGGCCAAATTTTGCGAGTTTTGAGGCCACTTGTTCCAAAAATCCTCAAGAAATTTATTATGGTTAGCCCACTCTCACTGATAAATTCATTTGATATCTTCGTCGTAGCTTTACAGAAGCATTTTGGTTATGATTAAAGCCTCAAAGTAATGATTTTAGCACAGAATTGACCTAAAACAGCAAAATCCTCGTGACACTGCTCCTTTCAACTTGAGACTGATTGGTTTCAAAGGCCAATTGATCTCTATTACATGCAAGAGAAACAAACGACGAAATTAGCTTGGGCATGATCTGCTGACTTCTCAGCTGTCTCGTGAAAGTTCAATTATCGCGTGATCACAAAGACATATATACACACTGAGAGCCACATTCTTTCTTGAAAAAAAATCTAGCGCGAGGAAGCACCTCTTGTAAACATTTGTTTTGGGACGTCCTCCGTCAGTTGGAATGACTCATGACTACAGGTAAATCCCAGTATTTTTACTGTATTTTATGATTTAATGATCGTCTGCTCAATGATTTTGCAGCGCCGTTTAAAAACGTTCTTTTCGTGATCAGATGAAATACACAATTTCTCGTAAATTGAACCCGCAGTGGCACCCAAGGAGCGTTTTCTCTCAGATGCTTTTAAACACTGTTTCAGGCTATCTGGAGTACTTTTAAAGCTCAGTGTAGGTTAATTTTAGGTTGCGCTAAAAAAATTTATCTGTTCGGTTATTCTAGGGGAACTTGAGTTTTCTCGGATTTATATATTAGGGCTTTTTTTGCCCTTCTCCGAAAACTTTAATAGGTCTTACCACCTTTCCGAAAATGATAGCTGACCTTCTTTCGGTACCCACTGAAGCGACAAGTTTAACGATCCGAAAACAACAGACATTACAGTCAAACTAAGTGCAGCGTACCCCTCAAGGTTGCAATAATTAATGAACTGATTATTTGAAACTT
>JAHPZR010036911.1:20000-22500 GCA_019787425.1 Platygyra sinensis
AACATTGTCAAAGTAGCTATGGATGCACAAAGCGATAGCCGAGTGGATCCGCAGACAAATTCGGCCAAGTTGTAGAAAAATCTTTCGGCTTTGTTTTGTGTTTGTTTGGTTTCGTGGAAGGAAAGAAATTTAGAGATTCGAGCGAATATTTGGATTGTGTTAAAATGTTTGGGCAAAGAGTTGCCTCCCTTGTGAAATTTTATACATAGGCCGAAAAAAATTTTGCGGGGCGCGAAAAGGCCTAGGTTCGAGTTAAGCGCTACAGTGTTACACAGGACTTGTAAGTAGCGGTTTTGCCTGTAAGGTCGCTTAGGAGAAAACAAGAAAAGACAAGGTAAACTAATCATTCTTTTCATTCCTTTATTTGCTCTCTTCCTACTCAACAAGATTGTGTGCTCCCTGTAATTTGCAGTTCAATTCAGCTTTCGCGGTAAGCTTTCATTCCACGAGAAGCGACCCTCGAGTCAAGTTTGACAGTGGTGTGATTTCTCTGGACCAATCACAACTCTTTGCTACGCATAGCAACCAATGAGATTGCTGCATTTTGTATAGTCAACAGATTACGTCAAATGGCTTTTTTTCGTGTTCACCAAAGTGGGCAAAGTAAAGGCCGGTTTTCGGATTATCGTGAAAGATTTTGAAATAAAAATGCTTTATCTGTAGTAGTTTATTATTATATATAAAACAAATAGATTCCATGTTGCCGTGCGTCTGTTCAGTAATAGATCACAGAAGACGTCAAAAATGTGGTAAGAACATCAGTGACACACTCGGCTACCGCCTTGTGTGCCACTCTTTTGTTCTTACCGCATTTTGACACACGAGGTGGTAGTCGAGTGTCACTGATGTTCTTACTACATTTTGACGTCTTCTGTGATCTATTACTGAACAGACACACGGCAACATGGAATCTATTTGTTAAGCTAAAACAGGTTACCAGGAGCCCATGAGGTTACTCATATGTTCAAACTTGTTGTTTGATTTTCCAGCTCCAGAATCCTCAACTGATGTGACAGTCCTTCTGTCGTTCTCTTTGTTGACGTCGGCTTTAAACGCCTTGGTAGTAATAACAATATGGAAAGATCCATTTAAAAACCTCAGAGGAATTCCAGACTACCTGATATTAAACCTCGCTGTTAGTGACTTGCTTGTGAGTATTCCAGGCGAGTTACTTGACGCTCTTCGTCATTGGTATCCCCGTAAAGGCGTTGCGCAAGCAGCAGACATAACATTGAATCTTGGTTATCTTTCTTCAACTCTGACAGTCTTGGGCCTCGCAGTTGAACGACTGATTGTTACTTCATACCCGTTAAAGAGTGCAGACTATTTAACATACCGTAATCTAACACTTGGAATTTTGTGCATCTGGCTCTTGGCTGGGTTAATAGCAATCCTTCCCAGTGTGCTTGATTGGGATTCAATTTTAAGGGACAGAATAATTATTTTCGATGTCTTTGGCCTCCTGGCATTAACCTTAATGGTCGCCTGCTACTCAAGAATCTTGTTCCTGGTGAGAAAAGGTTTGCATCGAGATCTAACTACTGAAGCCAGGTATGAGGAGCGACAATGTTTAACAGAAAATGCTCGAGAGAGAGAAAAGATAAAAAGAAGAGAAAGGAGCGTGATGCGTTGTGGGGCCATCCTGGTTGGGTTATGGCTTGTATGTTGGGCTCCATATCGCGCTCTGGGAGACGTTGCTCTATATTGTGGAGAAAGCTGTGTTATTCCTGCCGCACTTACATCCATAGCAAATGGTTTAGCCCTTCTGCATCCGCTGAGCAATCCGGTTGCTTATTCACTGTGCACAAGAAAGTTTCGACGGGCACTTTGGAAGATAATCTGTAAGTGTAACTGTGCATCTCCAAGTTGAGCTTTTGTCCAAAATTGGAAGAGGCGGTGGCCCCAGTCCAGTTTGGCTGTAAGAGGATTTTTTTAATCCAGTTATTTCCAATCTGGACAAGCATGTAGACCTGTTACTCATGATTAAGTTGCATAGGACTCTGTCCAGTCGCGATCACGTGGGTGTACAGTTACATGTATCCAATTTGGACTTTTTGTAACTGGATACCCATTGATTCACACGTCAATTACGCGCGCTTTAATGGCTTCCTTACCAATGTTTCTACAGTTTTCAAAACTTATGAAAAGCCCTGCAGACGTTTTCAGTTAAAAGAAGTTCTAAAAGGACATTGTCAATTTTGAATTTGTGCCGTACAACTCGGCGAGTAATCCTGCTCGTAATTGTCAAGTAATAATAGTGCGCGCGCTTCTTAGGGATTTTGGGTTGGTAACATATTTAATATAGAAAAGCCTTGCTGAGGTGTTAAGACTTCAAGGACAAGGGTAATCTGTAGATCGAACTTCTATTTTCTTAATCCATGCCTTTTAACTGTTGCGATGCGTTTATTTTGTGTTTCTACTTAGCCTATATAGTTTATTTAATTTGTGTTTCTACTTAGCCTATATAGTTTATTTTGTGTTTCTACTTAGCCTATATAGT
>JAHPZR010036911.1:27500-29380 GCA_019787425.1 Platygyra sinensis
TTTGTTTTGTGACTAATTCTTTCACTTGACATCAACCTACATCTCTAAGTTAGTGTCCCTTGTACATCCCAACCAGAACATCTGCTATTTTGTTTGTCTCAGTTCCTGAAAGAAGTACTAACTCACACTTTCCTCGGCATTCATGAGAATTATCCAGGATGTATTTTAGTTTTCGCATAAATAGCACCACCTTTAAAACAAAAAAAAATATGTTGATCATGATTATATGCGCGGTCAGAGTACCAATCATAGACAGGAGGGATCATGATTGTGTAACTCCAGAAAATACCCATAACCACTCCATGGAAGGTTAATGGAAATTCCAAAGGGGGAGGGGGGTCTCAAAAGCCCAATTTTTTGAATGAAAGTATGACACTAAAACTGAATTTCCAGAGGGGTGGAGTGGGGGGGGGGGTCAATTTAAAAAACCTTCCATGAGAGGGGTATGGATATTTTCTGGAACAACACATTCTATTTCATGGGAGGGGGGGGTGGGGTACTTAACAAAGTTTAATACGGGGAGGCTCCGGCCCGAGGTCCAACCCCTTACCCTTTTATATACCATTTATCGAATAAGGGTACCCCTCTCACATACCTACTTTAGGAAGTCTTGTTCTCATTTTCCATCCAGTGCTTGATAAATAAACTGATACAGCCATAAGGGCATCTATTCAAATACTATAATAAAAGGATCTTTATTTCCATACCCTTTTATATATCTCAACTTGTGAAATCCCTACCCTTTTATATATCTGAAGCCTGAAAAAGGTACCCCTTTCGGGTGGAGCCTTCCCATATAGGCCATTATAGGGAGTACCCCAGGGTACATCCTGATTAATCTGGTACCCTGTGGTATGCTAGCTCCTCAAACTGAATACATGTGAAAATACCGGATTTCCATAAATTAATACGGATGGGACATTTGTGATGAGAGCTCAGGGATTTGAATCCCCTTCAGGCCCGAATTTTTTCAGGCTTTAATTTCACAACTGTTTAAGTTGTGTACACAACTGCCATGATCAATCACATCTTCATATAATTCTTTTGCTTTATTTTTCATATGGTATATTCCCTTTTTGGTAACTGGGTTTCTAAAGGGAGGTCACTTTTGGTTTCATCTATTCAACTTGTGCATGAACGCATAGGAAACAGCCAACTGGCCAACTGAAAACTAACCTTGTTTGCTGTCACTATAGGTAAGCGGGTATCTCTCCTATATAAGCTCCATAAGTGTTTATGTCTGAGCCCAGAAAAGGGTTATTATATATAACAAGGCATTGTTCACTTTAGGTGCAATAAATACATAAGAACAATTTAGGTATTGATCAGGCATTCCCTAAGCACATGATGTGTTTATGTGTCTACAGAGGGGCTGAGGGAGTTTGATGTCAATTTTGATGTCAACTGAGGTAAGGGTTGACACCACAAGGGAGAGATAGCGGAATTCGAAATTGCTTCCCAAAATTTATTACTTATATCTTAATGATATATAAAAGTTACACCAGAGACACAGTGGAAGTGTTCAAAGATGCCTTTTTTCTATTTCATAACTCATTTTTAACATGCATGTCCTGGGGTTCAGGTGGTTGATCCCTGGGGATTTGATCACCCAAAGGACCATTTTTGGCTTTGGGAAACTGGAATTAGACTAACTGAAAATGAACCTAGGTGGCCCGATGAGGTATGTGGAACACTTGACTAATAGTCCTCACCTGATGATCCCGCTCTTGGCGACTCAAGGGAGCATCTGCATGCTTGGACATGTCATAGAGGTTCATTAGAGGGGTGGCATACTCCAAAACAAAGTGATATTTGTCAACACCTCCGTCTGGGCGGGGCATCTCTATGCGGTGTACCGCATGCTTGTAAGATCGCGCCTT
>JAHPZR010036912.1:0-5000 GCA_019787425.1 Platygyra sinensis
CACTTGCGTGCTAATTAAGCTTTGCATGAGGTGAACAACCATCGAATTAGCGCTCATGTGAAGTTTTGGTGTTTGACCCAATTAAGTTCGAGACTGATTTTATTTGGAGCAGCTGAGGCAGTCCTTAACGCCTGGCCAGCCATGACTAATGCCTGAAGATGGGACTGCAGCCTGTATTAACCTGACTGTTTTGAGTGACTCTGAACTACTGGACAGACTGACTACTGACATGACTGAGGGACTGACTACTGACTACTGACTGGACTGAGTCAGTGCCTGTCTGAGTGACTGACGGACTAAATCCGAACCTATGCATTTAACTGGTAAAACCAGTACAAAGATCTAATTCTCGCCCAATAAATCAGGTCTCTGTGCATCTTGTAACCTTGTCACTTTTCTCGACTGGAGAAATCAGTTACACATGGAAAATTTGCTCATTTCTAGCAAACTATCACACAGAAGTCAACCTGATAACTTTGCTCATCTCGCTCCATCATGGTCGACCAGCCTCCAGTACACTAATTTGGCTCAACAGGAAATAAATGGATTTTGAGACCAACTTTTCTAAGGCCTCGAGGGAAGCAAGGCAGTGATCGTTTCAGTGATTATCACTCATTAATATTCTGGAGTGGTTGCTTGTGTTCTCTGATGAGGGGAAGAGTGAACAAGGAAGGAATTAATTTTCTGGTCTTTCCAGCTGCCGTTGCGTACTCTGAGTGCAGTGTTTGGGAGCTTGTACGAAGAATGTGCCTGGTAGCTGAAGAGATTAACCACGAGGAAACAAAGATATCAAGGACACATTGATGACCGTCTTTCAGTTCCACTTTTGCTTTCAAATATTGGCGTTACTATTTTAGTTTGTCGCCGGTTGTGCCACTTTGTTTGTATGCTACACACTGTACGGAACATTACGAAGCCTGTCCCCACCAAGACTACGCCGATTTCTATCTGCACTGAAATTGCTTAATGGTTTCCACTGTTGGTGTTTGCCTTGTCGGTGTTCGAGAACTATCCCCGAGTGGAAACATCGGAATATCAATGAAAGAGGAAACAAGGAATCTTGCCGATGGGCTTTGCTTTGGGATACTATTTTGGATACCTGAAGCTGGTGTCTTCCCAACCTGGACCAACAGATTGCAAAATCAGGAACCAATTCCGTTATGAGATAACACAGGAAAAAGCTTTTCATTTTGACTGCCAAAAAAACTGCATTCACAGACGATAACATAGAGGATGCAGATGACAGGGTAAAATGGGCTGGTAACCTGCCGGAGTGTAAAATTAACAGGGTGGCATAAAGGCGCGATCTTACAAGCATGCGTACACCGCATAGAGATGCCCCGCCCAGACGGAGGTGTTGACAAATATCACTTTGTTTTGGAGTATGCCACCCCTCTAATGAACCTCTATGACATGTCCAAGCATGCAGATGCTCCCTTGAGTCGCCAAGAGCGGGATCATCAGGTGAGGACTATTAGTCAAGTGTTCCACATACCTCATCGGGCCACCTAGGTTCATTTCAGTTAGTCTAATTCCAGTTTCCCAAAGCCAAAAATGGTCCTTTGGGTGATCAAATCCCCAGGGATCAACCACCTGAACCCAGGACATGCATGTTAAAAATGAGTTATGAAATAGAAAAAAGGCATCTTTGAACACTTCCACTGTGTCTCTGGTGTAACTTTTATATATCATTAAGATATAAGTAATAAAATTTTGGGAAGCAATTTCGAATTGCCGCTATCTCTCCCTTGTGGTGTCAACCCTTACCTCAGTTGACATCAAAATTGACATCAAATTCCCGCAGCCCCTCTGTAGACACATAAACACGTCATGTGCTTAGGGAATGCCTGATCAATACCTAAATTGTTCTTATGTATTTATTGCACCTAAAGTGAACAATGCCTTGTTATATATAATAACCCTTTCTGGGCTCAGACATAACACTTATGGAGCTTATATAGGAGAGATACCCCGCTTACCTATAGTGACAGCAAACAAGGTTAGTTTTTCAGTTGGCCAGTTGGCTGTTTCCTATGCGTTCATGCACAAGTTGAATAGATGAAACCAAAAGTGACCTCCCCTTTAGAAACCTAGTTACCAAAAAGGGAATAATACCATATGAAAAATAAAGCATAAGAATTATATGAAGATGTGATTGATCATGGCAGTTGTGTACAAAACTTAAACAGTTGTGAAATTAAAGCCTGAAAAAAATTCGGGCCTGAAGGGGATTCAAATCCCTGAGCTCTCATCACAAAATGTCCCATCCGTATTAATTTATGGAAATCTGGTATTTTCAAATGTATTCAGTTTGAGGAGCTAGCATACCACAGGGTACCAGATTAATCAGGATGTACTACCGGGGGTACTCCCTATAATGGCCTATACGGGGAGGCTCCGCCCAAAAGGGGTACCTTTTTGAATTTTCAGGCTTCAGATATATAAAAGGGTAGGGATTTCACAAGTTGGGATATATAAAAGGGTATGGAAATCAGTCATTTAGGTATATAAAAGGGCCTTTTATTATAATATTTTGAATAGATGCCCTTACGGCTGTATCAGTTTATTTATCAAGCACTGCATGAAAATGAGAACAAGACTTCCTAAAGTAGGTATCTGAAAGGGGTACCCTTATTCGATAAATGGTATATAAAAGGGTAAGGGGTTGGACCTTGGGGCGGAGCCTCCCCGTATTAAACTTTGTTAAGCACCCCCCCCCCCACCATGAAATAGAATGTGTTGTTCCAGAAGATATCCATACCCCTCTCATGGAAGGTTTTTTAAATTGACCCCCCCCCCCCTCTGGAAATTCAATTTTAGTGTCATACTTTCATTCAAAAAATTGGGCTTTTGAGACCCCCCCTCCCCCTTTGGAATTTCCATTAACCTTCCATGGAGTGGTTATGGGTATTTTCTGGAGTTACACAATCATGATCCCTCCTGTCTATGATTGGTACTCTGACCATGCATATAATCATGATCAACATCTTTTTTTTTGTTTTAAAGGTGGTGCTATTTATGCGAAAACTAAAATACATCCTGGATAATTCTCATGAATGCCGAGGAAAGTGTGAGTTAGTACTTCTTTCAGGAACTGAGACAAACAAAATAGCAGATGTTCTGGTTGGGATGTACAAGGACACTAACTTAGAGATGTAGGTTGATGTCAAGTGAAAGAAGTCACAGAACAAAAAACTGTTTCAAAACTCCCAAACAGATGTAATTTGCACAAGTTATATTTAATACTTTTTTGTATTTTATTTGTTTCTGATTTTACAATTTACAGTTAACAATTACCAAACTACACTATAATTACAAGAATTCACTACACTATGATACACTGCACTAAAAAATACCAAAAGGTGTAAAATATAGGGGAAAAAACTGACAAAACAAGGACATCACATATTATAGACGTAAAACAAGCTACTGTTGTATTAGTTGAAGGAGGGGTTTCCATTTGTTTTCATGGATCAGAAGTTTATTATTCTTTCTAGCTAGAAAACGTTCAATTTGAAACGTGTTTTTGTTTTTTTTTCGAAAAATAATTTAAGAGATCGGGAAGTCTTACTGAGTTTGGTACAATAAATAAAGTGTTTGCTTTCTAGTATAATGTAATTAAGTAACATGCAGTCACTGTCACAAGTTAGAGTATCAACGAAACCAAAGACTAAAGCTTTAATATCAAAAGGCCTGAAGGTTATGCCCTGAGAAATTAGCATAACTGTGACTTCATCCCAGAAAGCACGCACTTTTGAACAATAATAAAAAAATGTTCCATTGTCTCTAACTCCGTACCACAAAAATAACACCACGGGGAATCAACATTTTTTATTTTAAATAACATTTCATTCGTATATAAAATTCTGTGTAGAATTTTTTATTGAAATTCCCTTAACCTGGTATGCAAGGTTACTTTGAAAGGGAGTAAATAAATCTTCTCCCATATATATATTTAATACTTAATAACTGTTTAAAACTCACTCTTGTATTTGAATGACGCTAAATTAGACATGCAGGTTGATGTCAACTGAAAGAAGTAACAGAACAGACAACTGTTTCAAAACTCCCAAACAGGTGTAATTTGCATAAGCTATATTTAATGCTTCATAACTGTTTAAACTCACTCTTGTAGTTGCATGACACCCATATGCAACACTATAATTTAATGGGTGCTCTATGTGTTTTCTGCTCCTTAAGATTGCTGTATCACTTTAACAGGTGCTACAGGTCCATGGGCATAATATTTAGTGTTTGTATGGAGATTACAAACCGATATTGAAATCAATCAACATATAAGATTTTTTTAAACGTTGTTCAGTTTCATTTCTTCTCATTCTGGGATGTTTTAACGACATTTGTCGTATAAAAAAATATTTGTTCTCTCTATTATTCAGTTAATCGTATCTATAAAAAATTCTCGATCGTGATTGGTTTTACGCGCACCTAAATGACAAGTAATCGGCGGGCGATCGCATGGGTTCCCAATCTCAAGTATCCAACTTGAACATTTTGTAATTGGACACCTATAATTTACCCACGTGATACGCACGTCAACTCTGCGCGATTTAATGGCTTCCTTCGAAATGTTTCCAACAGTTTTCTAAACTTCTGGAAACGCTACAGACGTTTTCGCTCAAAAGACATTTTCAATTCCGAAATTTGTTATAGATACGACTAATTAGGAATTGGACCTCGTTTCGTACAATTCAGGGAGTAATCGTGCTAGTAATTTCAAATCGGCCTCGTGTTTCGCGCTCGCTTGCTTTAGAAATTACTCCCCCGATTATCAAACAATTATTGGATGAAGTTTTTGTGATATATCTGGAATAATCAAGGTTGAGGTAAGGCTGAGGCTGAGGCTGATAGCACTAACCGAGACCTTGATTATTTCGGATATCACAAAAACCGAATCTAACAGTTGTTTTATTATAAATTGTTTTAAGAAAATAATGATCAACACATTATGGCACCGAACACAGTTTATTTTCGGCAAGCCA
>JAHPZR010036912.1:12500-18430 GCA_019787425.1 Platygyra sinensis
TGTCCGCCGACAGTTTAAACTTCTGGCTCTGCAAATTCA
Organism: Platygyra sinensis; assembly: GCA_019787425.1. Classification (NCBI taxonomy): domain Eukaryota; kingdom Metazoa; phylum Cnidaria; class Anthozoa; order Scleractinia; family Merulinidae; genus Platygyra; species Platygyra sinensis. The sequence goes on from JAHPZR010036912.1 coordinate 12,540, forward strand.
TTTGTGAAGTTGCGAAGCAAACCGGGGAACGCTACCCTCCTAAGACGCTGTACCTACTTGTTTGCGGCATTAATCGCCATTTGGGAAACGTACAAGGAGAAAAGGCGTTTAACATAATGGAGAAAAGTGACAGGAGGTAAAACGACATTCTTTGAAGCAATATTTCATCGCATTAAATTCTATGATGAAAATATGTCCATTTTGTTATTCATTTTAATCAGTAGAGATCTGTATCAAAAGTTTATGAATACTAATTAGCTGAGCAGGAGTTTGTATCAAAAGTTAATTCTACTGTTTAATAATTCATCAACCCCAGCCTTTCCCTGCTACCTATTCAATCCCTCCCCGAGCTTTCAGACAGTTGATTTGTATTGGGGTTTACAGTTGTGTACATGTGATCTGAATATTGTGCTGGGATTGGTTTGCACGCTCATGAATAATTAGTGAATTTTACAATGAATGATTCGAGAAGTAGTTTATTCTGCCCATAAGTAAACAAACTTCTGAAAGTAGTGCTCTGAGATTATTTTGAAGCTTGGAAAAAGTTTATTATTATTAACAGTTATTGAGCAGAGTGGAGTATAATTCAGGGATTTATTATACATTATAGTCACCATCTGCCTTCTCATTGGCTAAAAGCCTACTGTTGATTCTGGGAAACAGCGCAATCTACAAAATGTTAACTAATCTGCTCATGAGCAGAATAGTGAACAATCTGTAGGTTGCGCGCGATGCACTGATGATTTCCAAGAGCAATGTCAAGTTCACGGACAGCGAAGAAAGAACATGGCTTGCCGAAAATAAACTGTGTTCGGTGCCATAATGTGTTGATCATTATTTTCTTAAAACAATTTATAATAAAACAACTGTTAGATTCGGTTTTTGTGATATCCGAAATAATCAAGGTCTCGGTTAGTGCTATCAGCCTCAGCCTCAGCCTTACCTCAACCTTGATTATTCCAGATATATCACAAAAACTTCATCCAATAATTGTTTGATAATCGGGGGAGTAATTTCTAAAGCAAGCGAGCGCGAAACACGAGGCCGATTTGAAATTACTAGCACGATTACTCCCTGAATTGTACGAAACGAGGTCCAATTCCTAATTAGTCGTATCTATAACAAATTTCGGAATTGAAAATGTCTTTTGAGCGAAAACGTCTGTAGCGTTTCCAGAAGTTTAGAAAACTGTTGGAAACATTTCGAAGGAAGCCATTAAATCGCGCAGAGTTGACGTGCGTATCACGTGGGTAAATTATAGGTGTCCAATTACAAAATGTTCAAGTTGGATACTTGAGATTGGGAACCCATGCGATCGCCCGCCGATTACTTGTCATTTAGGTGCGCGTAAAACCAATCACGATCGAGAATTTTTTATAGATACGATTAACTGAATAATAGAGAGAACAAATATTTTTTTATACGACAAATGTCGTTAAAACATCCCAGAATGAGAAGAAATGAAACTGAACAACGTTTAAAAAAATCTTATATGTTGATTGATTTCAATATCGGTTTGTAATCTCCATACAAACACTAAATATTATGCCCATGGACCTGTAGCACCTGTTAAAGTGATACAGCAATCTTAAGGAGCAGAAAACACATAGAGCACCCATTAAATTATAGTGTTGCATATGGGTGTCATGCAACTACAAGAGTGAGTTTAAACAGTTATGAAGCATTAAATATAGCTTATGCAAATTACACCTGTTTGGGAGTTTTGAAACAGTTGTCTGTTCTGTTACTTCTTTCAGTTGACATCAACCTGCATGTCTAATTTAGCGTCATTCAAATACAAGAGTGAGTTTTAAACAGTTATTAAGTATTAAATATATATATGGGAGAAGATTTATTTACTCCCTTTCAAAGTAACCTTGCATACCAGGTTAAGGGAATTTCAATAAAAAATTCTACACAGAATTTTATATACGAATGAAATGTTATTTAAAATAAAAAATGTTGATTCCCCGTGGTGTTATTTTTGTGGTACGGAGTTAGAGACAATGGAACATTTTTTTATTATTGTTCAAAAAGTGCGTGCTTTCTGGGATGAAGTCACAGTTATGCTAATTTCTCAGGGCATAACCTTCAGGCCTTTTGATATTAAAGCTTTAGTCTTTGGTTTCGTTGATACTCTAACTTGTGACAGTGACTGCATGTTACTTAATTACATTATACTAGAAAGCAAACACTTTATTTATTGTACCAAACTCAGTAAGACTTCCCGATCTCTTAAATTATTTTTCGAAAAAAAAACAAAAAACACGTTTCAAATTGAACGTTTTCTAGCTAGAAAGAATAATAAACTTCTGATCCATGAAAACAAATGGAAACCCCTCCTTCAACTAATACAACAGTAGCTTGTTTTACGTCTATAATATGTGATGTCCTTGTTTTGTCAGTTTTTTCCCCTATATTTTACACCTTTTGGTATTTTTTAGTGCAGTGTATCATAGTGTAGTGAATTCTTGTAATTATAGTGTAGTTTGGTAATTGTTAACTGTAAATTGTAAAATCAGAAACAAATAAAATACAAAAAAGTATTAAATATAACTTGTGCAAATTACATCTGTTTGGGAGTTTTGAAACAGTTTTTTGTTCTGTGACTTCTTTCACTTGACATCAACCTACATCTCTAAGTTAGTGTCCTTGTACATCCCAACCAGAACATCTGCTATTTTGTTTGTCTCAGTTCCTGAAAGAAGTACTAACTCACACTTTCCTCGGCATTCATGAGAATTATCCAGGATGTATTTTAGTTTTCGCATAAATAGCACCACCTTTAAAACAAAAAAAAAGATGTTGATCATGATTATATGCATGGTCAGAGTACCAATCATAGACAGGAGGGATCATGATTGTGTAACTCCAGAAAATACCCATAACCACTCCATGGAAGGTTAATGGAAATTCCAAAGGGGGAGGGGGGGTCTCAAAAGCCCAATTTTTTGAATGAAAGTATGACACTAAAATTGAATTTCCAGAGGGGGGGGGGGGTCAATTTAAAAAACCTTCCATGAGAGGGGTATGGATATCTTCTGGAACAACACATTCTATTTCATGGTGGGGGGGGGGGTGCTTAACAAAGTTTAATACGGGGAGGCTCCGCCCCAAGGTCCAACCCCTTACCCTTTTATATACCATTTATCGAATAAGGGTACCCCTTTCAGATACCTACTTTAGGAAGTCTTGTTCTCATTTTCATGCAGTGCTTGATAAATAAACTGATACAGCCGTAAGGGCATCTATTCAAAATATTATAATAAAAGGCCCTTTTATATACCTAAATGACTGATTTCCATACCCTTTTATATATCCCAACTTGTGAAATCCCTACCCTTTTATATATCTGAAGCCTGAAAATTCAAAAAGGTACCCCTTTTGGGCGGAGCCTCCCCGTATAGGCCATTATAGGGAGTACCCCCGGTAGTACATCCTGATTAATCTGGTACCCTGTGGTATGCTAGCTCCTCAAACTGAATACATTTGAAAATACCAGATTTCCATAAATTAATACGGATGGGACATTTTGTGATGAGAGCTCAGGGATTTGAATCCCCTTCAGGCCCGAATTTTTTTCAGGCTTTAATTTCACAACTGTTTAAGTTTTGTACACAACTGCCATGATCAATCACATCTTCATATAATTCTTATGCTTTATTTTTCATATGGTATTATTCCCTTTTTGGTAACTAGGTTTCTAAAGGGGAGGTCACTTTGGTTTCATCTATTCAACTTGTGCATGAACGCATAGGAAACAGCCAACTGGCCAACTGAAAAACTAACCTTGTTTGCTGTCACTATAGGTAAGCGGGGTATCTCTCCTATATAAGCTCCATAAGTGTTTATGTCTGAGCCCAGAAAAGGGTTATTATATATAACAAGGCATTGTTCACTTTAGGTGCAATAAATACATAAGAACAATTTAGGTATTGATCAGGCATTCCCTAAGCACATGACGTGTTTATGTGTCTACAGAGGGGCTGCGGGAATTTGATGTCAATTTTGATGTCAACTGAGGTAAGGGTTGACACCACAAGGGAGAGATAGCGGCAATTCGAAATTGCTTCCCAAAATTTTATTACTTATATCTTAATGATATATAAAAGTTACACCAGAGACACAGTGGAAGTGTTCAAAGATGCCTTTTTTCTATTTCATAACTCATTTTTAACATGCATGTCCTGGGTTCAGGTGGTTGATCCCTGGGGATTTGATCACCAAAGGACCATTTTTGGCTTTGGGAAACTGGAATTAGACTAACTGAAATGAACCTAGGTGGCCGATGAGGTATGTGGAACACTTGACTAATAGTCCTCACCTGATGATCCCGCTCTTGGCGACTCAAGGGAGCATCTGCATGCTTGGACATGTCATAGAGGTTCATTAGAGGGGTGGCATACTCCAAAACAAAGTGATATTGTCAACACCTCCGTCGGGCGGGGCATCTCTATGCGGTGTACCGATGCTTGTAAGATCGCGCCTTTATGCCACCCCTGTTAATTTTACACTCGGCAGGTTACCAGCCCATTTTACCTGTATCATGCATCCTCTATGTTATCGTCTGTGAAGCAGTTTTTTGGCAGCAAAATGAACAGCTTTTTCTGTTATCTCATAACGGAATTGTTGCGATTTGAATCTGTTTTACACAGTTGGGAAGCACCGCTTCAGGTATCCAAAATAGTATCCCCAAGCAAGCCCCTATCGTGCAAGCTTTCTTGTGTTCTCTTCATTTGATATCGATGTCCGACAGGACAGGTAATAGTAATCCATCCAGAAACACGAAAGCGCACCACACAAACACACCGCGCCACACACATATTAGGCGAGTGAAAAGTGTTAGTGGCGCAGTGTCGAACCACCGTTGGTGGCAAGCGCTTCTACACGCCACACACGTGTTTAGTCATCAAAACAGTGCACAAACGGCGGCCAATCAGCACCCAAGTACGCCATATTTGAAAAACAAAGTGGCTGTGAAAAGCTTGTGTGTAGTGTACGATATCTTGCACGACTTGTGGTTATCTCTATTCACCAGCACATTCTTCGTACAAGCTCCCAAAGACTGCACAGACAGAGAAGCCAGGCAGCTACAAAAGCACCTACCTATCAAAAAATTCCTTCCTATCCCCACACCTTATAATGTATACAGAGAACACTGATAAGAACCACACACCAGAAATAAGGGTTGATAATACTGACTACGATAACGCCTGCTTGTGATGTGGGAAGAGCACGATATAGTCACAAATCATTCCGTGACACACATTGTGTTGTTTTTTCGCCCAGTTTCCTTTGTTTGTGTGCGTGTGTTGTGGGTTTATCTCCTGTAAGCCAAAAGTTTGGGGAGCGGCGCACCCATGATGGAGGAGAAGATCATAATGTTTATTGTGAGTTGAATTCTGTCGCTCTGTTAGTGCTAGAAATAGCAAAAGTATGTATACTATTCAATGCAGCTGTATTAAAGTCACCGCAAATAGGTTACAAAGAGCACAGAGGACCTGATATTTGAGCCCAAGTGTATGTCATAGACTTACTGGTTTTACCAGTAAAGCATGGTTCGGATAGGCAGTCAGTCACATACTAGTCAGCCCCCCACGACGCAGTCCAGTCGAGTGAGCAGTAGTCAGTCACTAGTCCAGAGACAGTAGTTAGTCTTGCTTATCAGTTCACCCCACACACACACATGTTGTATGTAAATACCAGTCGAGTCCGAGGTATTTGTGCTTATTTTGTTTTCCCAGTTGAAGGAGATCAAATGAAGAGTAGACCAGGCGTTAAGGACGCATCCAGTGCTCCAATAAATCAGTCGAACTTAATTGGGTCAAAACACCAAACTTCACATGAGCCTAATTCGTGGTTTTTCACATATGCAAGCTTAATTATCACGC
>JAHPZR010036913.1:0-7500 GCA_019787425.1 Platygyra sinensis
CTTCACTTCAATGTTTCCCTCGTCTTTGCCTCGGGAAACATTGAGGGTCTTGGGGATACAAAACCCACTGTTTCCCTTGGGACCAGTCATTACCAGCTTATTGTTAAAAATAGGCAGTCTGACTGCATGTGCCTAGTGATATGAAAACTAGTATCATCTGCAATGACTACATGATACAACAACAACAACAAGAAACTTTATTGTAAAATAAGTATCAACTGTAACAATTCATAATCATGTCTTTCTCAGCGCGGAGGAATGTTTATTTGGTGGAATTTTGAATAATTATCCGCTTATCAGATAAGCTTGTTTCTGTTTTCATTTTTGTGTCTCTTGTAGCCCGTCGAGATCATTTTTTTGTCTAAATCACTTAAGAATAGTTCGAAAAAGATGTTCCCATTCAACTTTCAGCTTCTAGGTTATAATTCTGGGTGTTGACCAAAACGTCGGGTTGTGTAATATTCAAAGTTTTTCGGTTGCTCGCAAGTGTTGACAGATGGGTAACAAAAAATTCTAATAAGTGCTGGTTTTCGTTCGATTTCGCGGAAATTTTAACACGATGAAGCTGGAATGTTAAGGAATAGATTTTACTTTTGCCGATGTTTGGAGCCAATTAACGGAGAAGTTATATATCGCGAAGCGTTTGGCGTGATGGTACAATCGGATATTTTTGTTTACTCAGAAGCAAAAACTATTGTGGTCGAAAAAGGTCATTTCAACGACCTTTCAAACGAATATAAACTTACATATTTGCCGAAATGAGTAGTTAAAAAAAGTAGTTAAAAAAAGGTTTTTTGACCAGCGCTGTGATTTGAATTTTTTTTCCCGCGAAAATGCCCCATTGCAGTTGAGTTAAATCTTAAAACACAGGAAACTTGCCAACGTCGTTGAAGAAACGCGCAACGTGAGCACATGGAACGATTGTAGCAAAAAGTTGCCATCTACGTCATGTCTTTTCGGGATAAGAAAATCAAATGAACATTGCTCGACAGTGATCTTGAGTTGTTGGCCAAAGAATACGAGAAAAACCCGAGTTACGGACACACACGTGTGCACGATAACATGGTGCCTTGAGCTCTACAAGCACTAGGCACAAAAACCCGTGTTACGGACAAAGATGTATACACGATAACATGGTGCTTTGAGCTCTATGAGCACTAGGCCTCCACGTGTACTAGGCACAAAAAGTGAAGGGGGACACTTCATGAAATATTACATGAATGGCAAGAGTTACGGACGCACACGCATGCACGATAACATGGTGCCTTGAGCTCTACGAGCACTAGACACAATAAAACCGGAAAATACTGAAAACATAAGAGATGACTGATCTGGAAGCATTCAGAGAAATATAAAATTAATGGACTGTAAAAAATGTAAAGTGCTTCAGAACAACTACCTTTTTTTTTAAAAAAAAAAGAAAGAAAAAGAAAAACTTCTAGGGAAAGGGAAAGCAAAATGTAATTATGTTAGAAATTATTAAAACAAGCGACTGTTTGAAGTACAGTGTATGATATTTACCTAAGAATGCAGAGACAAGTCTTTACTTCAGGAGAATAACGACAAAACCCAAATCTGTATTTGCCTTCTATATCAGTGAGAACAAATGTGTAGTGTTGAACAGCTTCCCTGTGAAAATATCAATTCAAGTTGTAAACAAGACAACACAGAGTTAAACAAAGGTGAAGTGTGGTTATCTACTGATGAACATTAGAGAAAATTAAAACTGAATTGTCACCTAACATGCAAAGTGTACTTACGAGCTTGAGACACAGGGATAACAAAACTGAGGAATTGCTTTCAGTGCTTCCTGAAGGATTAAAACATGTTTTATTAACTAAAAAATTACTTTTTATAATATACATGTACCTACATGTGCTACACTAAGAAACTCACAATGCCAACTACAATTTGCAGGGTAGGGTCATAAACGTATTATTAAGAAGGATTTCAGACCCTGGTTATTTTGAAAGGTGGATAATGCTGCCCACCAGATAAATCACTACCTGGTGGATAGTGAGGTTTGTTTTGTTAACACTTATCCACTGCATAGTGATATATCCATTGGATAGCATTATTCAGCATTTGAAGAACTGGGATCAAACTTTCTATGGGATTTTAAATGGCACTCTCCTAGGTGGAAGGGGTCTGGGAGAAAATAATTAAAAGGAAGGTAGTATAACTGTTTCCGCTGTTTTGAGTCCAAACTTATTTGGTGATCCTTGGCCTCATTTTAGGATTTCAATACCTGTTGTAACTCAGATTTTACCATACGTCACTCATAGTTTAACTTAACAGTGATCACCCTCAATACACCTGGACACCCAGTTACCTAAAATCCTGCCTTAAAGAGACACATTCTAACTATACACAAGAATAAAGCAAAACAATTATACTGTGGATAGAGGTATACACCCTCTGCAGACCGCAGACTGTGGAATAGTCTCTGATCCAATAACTAGGCTAATAATTGAAAATGGATTCTGGATCATTCTAAATTCAATTCTCATTGGATACCTACTTTTTCATCAAAGTCTGTAGGATGAATAAACTTTGTTTCTGGACCTGTAAAACCATTCAATTCAGTGGATTTAAAAAAATTCACAATAAAAACACAATCCGCCGTAAGGAAAAAGATGGCGACTGGTACATTTACCTATAATGCTTTGCACACGAAAAGTCTAAACGAACGTATAAAAACACAACGAAAAATCGTAAGTCATGCAAACTTGACAAGAGCAATGCTGTTAGGATAAGAAAGACTGCCGTTACAGTCAAACTAAGTGAAGCGTACCCCTCAAGATTGCATTAATGAACTGATTATTTGAAACTTAAACCTGCTAGTCGTTTCAAGAATGCAATTATGAATTGATTATTCGAATATTGAACTTGCTCATTCGATCCAAGAATACCGCTAACGGGTTTCATTTTCGAAAAATCAATTCACTATTGCATTCTAGAAAAGATTAGTAGGTTTGAAACCTACTAGTCGCAACAGTGAATTGATTTTTCGAAAACGGAGCCCGTTAGCCGTATTCTTGGGTCCAACGGGCGAGTTCAATATTCGAATAATCAATTCATTATTGCATTTTTGAAACGACTAGCAGGTTCAAGTTTCAAATAATCAGTTCATTAATGCAATCTAGAGGGGTACGCTTCACTTAGTTTGACTGTAAACCATATCTTTCTATTAGCGCAGTGGGCTTAGTTTGGTTCCAAGGTATTGTGGTAAAATGTACAGCCGCCATCTTTTTCCTTACAGTGGATTGCATTAACCTGATAATCAAACAACATTCAGTCTTTTTACATAATTCCTGAAAATAGATTCCTTACTGTAGTGCAGCCTAAAAAGAAACACTTGTCATTTACACAGCTCACTGAAAAAAATTAAACTCGATTCCACAAGTGGAGATGAGTATTTTTACATTTACAACAAACATTTCCCTTCAAAGGCAAAAGGCCAATGAATTCCTGATTTACCAGGAAATAAATGTATAGTTTACATTTAGTGTACATCAAGATAATGCATACAGTTGTCTCTGATTGCATCCAATACATTAGAGTTTAATATTATAGAATGATATAACTAGTCATCTTTAAAACGACCAGGGTTCAGTCAATTACAATTACTTCATTCAATTTGTCTTTGTGATGCTTTAGCTTAAAACAAGAGGGCACTTTGGGCAAAATTCTGGCACTTATAGACAATAAGACGTTAGTTAAGAAACGAGGAATTCGAAAAAAGAAACTAGAAACACAAGTAAAAACAAAGTAGTTTTATACTGTTTTATAGAGCCTCACTACATATATTTCCCATTAACAGTACATAATCGCATTACCAATTAATCATTATCGTTGTAATTTTGTAACTACTGCAAGCCAGTGAGCAAACAAGTGGAGAGAAACATAATACGGCACGAGGAAACCAAGGACGAATTTGGAATGTCCCATCATGTGAAACCATGCATTGAGCAATATAAACATGAGATCGTGATATTAAAGAGGAAGCAAGGTTTACACAAGCTTATAATATTTTAACACAATTTACTTATGTACATCATTGTACACTAGAAGGTGTTTTGTGTTTTCATTCAAATACCCGAAACAAGTAAGCCTAAACATTATGATGTGACGTACTTTAGAGCTTTTAAAAAAGTTATTGATGTTAATGTCTCGGAAATAGAGCTAAATTTATGTATGCACTTTGTTAAATCCTTTATGACCTTCGTTCTGTTTAACTTTTGCAATAACTCTCTTCTCAGTCTATCTGAAGTATTTAGTAACCGTACATAAAGGATTTAACAAAGTGCATACATAAATTTAGCTCTATTTCCGAGACATTAACATCAATAACTTTTTTAAAAGCTCTAAAGTACGTCACATCATAATGTTTAGGCTTACTTGTTTCGGGTATTTGAATGAAAACACAAAACACCTTCTAGTGTACAATGATGTACATAAGTAAATTGTGTTAAAATATTATAAGCTTGTGTAAACCTTGCTTCCTCTTTAATATCACGATCTCATGTTTATATTGCTCAATGCATGGTTTCACATGATGGGACATTCCAAATTCGTCCTTGGTTTCCTCGTGCCGTATTATGTTTCTCTCCACTTGTTTGCTCACTGGCTTGCAGTAGTTACAAAATTACAACGATAATGATTAATTGGTAATGCGATTATGTACTGTTAATGGGAAATATATGTAGTGAGGCTCTATAAAACAGTATAAAACTACTTTGTTTTTACTTGTGTTTCTAGTTTCTTTTTTCGAATTCCTCGTTTCTTAACTAACGTCTTATTGTCTATAAGTGCCAGAATTTTGCCCAAAGTGCCCTCTTGTTTTAAGCTAAAGCATCACAAAGACAAATTGAATGAAGTAATTGTAATTGACTGAACCCTGGTCGTTTTAAAGATGACTAGTTATATCATTCTATAATATTAAACTCTAATGTATTGGATGCAATCAGAGACAACTGTATGCATTATCTTGATGTACACTAAATGTAAACTATACATTTATTTCCTGGTAAATCAGGAATTCATTGGCCTTTTGCCTTTGAAGGGAAATGTTTGTTGTAAATGTAAAAATACTCATCTCCACTTGTGGAATCGAGTTTAATTTTTTTCAGTGAGCTGTGTAAATGACAAGTGTTTCTTTTTAGGCTGCACTACAGTAAGGAATCTATTTTCAGGAATTATGTAAAAAGACTGAATGTTGTTTGATTATCAGGTTAATGCAATCCACTGTAAGGAAAAAGATGGCGGCTGTACATTTTACCACAATACCTTGGAACCAAACTAAGCCCACTGCGCTAATAGAAAGATATGGTTTACAGTCAAACTAAGTGAAGCGTACCCCTCTAGATTGCATTAATGAACTGATTATTTGAAACTTGAACCTGCTAGTCGTTTCAAAAATGCAATAATGAATTGATTATTCGAATATTGAACTCGCCCGTTGGACCCAAGAATACGGCTAACGGGCTCCGTTTTCGAAAAATCAATTCACTGTTGCGACTAGTAGGTTTCAAACCTACTAATCTTTTCTAGAATGCAATAGTGAATTGATTTTTCGAAAATGAAACCCGTTAGCGGTATTCTTGGATCGAATGAGCAAGTTCAATATTCGAATAATCAATTCATAATTGCATTCTTGAAACGACTAGCAGGTTTAAGTTTCAAATAATCAGTTCATTAATGCAATCTTGAGGGGTACGCTTCACTTAGTTTGACTGTAACGGCAGTCTTTCTTATCCTAACAGCATTGCTCTTGTCAAGTTTGCATGACTTACGATTTTTCGTTGTGTTTTTATACGTTCGTTTAGACTTTTCGTGTGCAAAGCATTATAGGTAAATGTACCAGTCGCCATCTTTTTCCTTACGGCGGATTGTGTTTTTATTGTGAATTTTTTTAAATCCACTGAATTGAATGGTTTTACAGGTCCAGAAACAAAGTTTATTCATCCTACAGACTTTGATGAAAAAGTAGGTATCCAATGAGAATTGAATTTAGAATGATCCAGAATCCATTTTCAATTATTAGCCTAGTTATTGGATCAGAGACTATTCCACAGTCTGCGGTCTGCAGAGGGTGTATACCTCTATCCACAGTATAATTGTTTTGCTTTATTCTTGTGTATAGTTAGAATGTGTCTCTTTAAGGCAGGATTTTAGGTAACTGGGTGTCCAGGTGTATTGAGGGTGATCACTGTTAAGTTAAACTATGAGTGACGTATGGTAAAATCTGAGTTACAACAGGTATTGAAATCCTAAAATGAGGCCAAGGATCACCAAATAAGTTTGGACTCAAAACAGCGGAAACAGTTATACTACCTTCCTTTTAATTATTTTCTCCCAGACCCCTTCCACCTAGGAGAGTGCCATTTAAAATCCCATAGAAAGTTTGATCCCAGTTCTTCAAATGCTGAATAATGCTATCCAATGGATATATCACTATGCAGTGGATAAGTGTTAACAAAACAAACCTCACTATCCACCAGGTAGTGATTTATCTGGTGGGCAGCATTATCCACCTTTCAAAATAACCAGGGTCTGAAATCCTTCTTAATAATACGTTTATGACCCTACCCTGCAAATTGTAGTTGGCATTGTGAGTTTCTTAGTGTAGCACATGTAGGTACATGTATATTATAAAAAGTAATTTTTTAGTTAATAAAACATGTTTTAATCCTTCAGGAAGCACTGAAAGCAATTCCTCAGTTTTGTTATCCCTGTGTCTCAAGCTCGTAAGTACACTTTGCATGTTAGGTGACAATTCAGTTTTAATTTTCTCTAATGTTCATCAGTAGATAACCACACTTCACCTTTGTTTAACTCTGTGTTGTCTTGTTTACAACTTGAATTGATATTTTCACAGGGAAGCTGTTCAACACTACACATTTGTTCTCACTGATATAGAAGGCAAATACAGATTTGGGTTTTGTCGTTATTCTCCTGAAGTAAAGACTTGTCTCTGCATTCTTAGGTAAATATCATACACTGTACTTCAAACAGTCGCTTGTTTTAATAATTTCTAACATAATTACATTTTGCTTTCCCTTTCCCTAGAAGTTTTTCTTTTTCTTTCTTTTTTTTTTAAAAAAAAAGGTAGTTGTTCTGAAGCACTTTACATTTTTTACAGTCCATTAATTTTATATTTCTCTGAATGCTTCCAGATCAGTCATCTCTTATGTTTTCAGTATTTTCCGGTTTTATTGTGTCTAGTGCTCGTAGAGCTCAAGGCACCATGTTATCGTGCATGCGTGTGCGTCCGTAACTCTTGCCATTCATGTAATATTTCATGAAGTGTCCCCCTTCACTTTTTGTGCCTAGTACACGTGGAGGCCTAGTGCTCATAGAGCTCAAAGCACCATGTTATCGTGTATACATCTTTGTCCGTAACACGGGTTTTTGTGCCTAGTGCTTGTAGAGCTCAAGGCACCATGTTATCGTGCACACGTGTGTGTCCGTAACTCGGGTTTTTCTCGTATTCTTTGG
>JAHPZR010036913.1:12500-25219 GCA_019787425.1 Platygyra sinensis
GCCCGGCAGCCTGGGGCACCCAAGAAAGTCCTTTGGGCTCCTAAGTTTTTGAAGCATCTCCCAAAACATTACTTGTTAGGCTCCTAACTTTTTTTCTTTTGCCCTTCTGGGCTCCTTGAAATATTGTTAGGTAACAGCCTTGGATTTGGAGCGAACTTGTGATAATATTATCATGTTTTTCCATTTTCAAGATATTCAAGTTTACAACATTAATTTTGAAACATATGAATACATTATACTGCAACTAATATTGAATTCTCTCTGTGTGTGATCTTCAGGCAGCACATGTTTGTTCCTATTGTGCCTCCACACCTCCTAGACTACTGCTGGTAAGAGATTCTTTGCACTACTGCAAATCACTCTAGAGTACATACTTGTTTTTGCCATTCACACAAGTTTACATGTACATTGATCAAACGTTCATCATCATAATAAACACTGGGAATAGTGCATAATTACAGTCATCATTCAAAGATAATAAAGGCCTAGCTTTAAAGCAAAACAAAGTAAAACACAAGCAAACTCCACGCTCCAAGCAATATGCCTCGTGGATTTGTTTCTGATGGTCTTATTGTCAGAAGCAGTTTTTCCTTTTGGATTCAGTTGAATTTGTAGGAAAAGAGGGTGGTGGGGTAGTGGTTTGATGTGGAGTTTAACTGCTACATGCAGTATATATAATGAGATGTCTGTTTTATTTCCATGATAGTGCACCAATGCCATTTTTGGTGGGAGTGCATGCATCATTAATGCCGGTATGTGCCAAAATAGTTGTAAATCATTACTATACTTACAGTAATTTGTTTGTAAATCCCATGACACTTCTATTAGTATGATGCGACCATAATTTAGTGTCCATGAAATTCTCCACAAGTTTATGCATCTATTTTATATATGTAACTTTTTTCATAGGGAACTAAATGACAAATTAATTTAATGTTCTCTAGTAATTAACCCAAGCATGTAGCACTAATTTTCATAGTAACTGATTCTAAATTCATTTTAATGTTAGCTGAGTTACTGTAGTGATACATGTAGATTAGACCGTATTCTGGCATTTATTTTTCATGATTGTCTTCATTGTTGATACCCACTAAGGTGTTTGCCTAACTCTTATATATCTACAGTATGCACATTTTGTGGAGTCTTAATGTCAGGATCTAAGGCTTCTAAGTTCACATTTATTCTATGTCTGCCATGTTCTTTAGAAAGTACGTCAAATGCCACTAGATGAAGTAGTTATCTTTGATGCTGATGCAAATATAGTGGAGAGTCCATTTGATGATGTGTCGCAGCTGCCACCTGAAGCTGTAAGTCAGTCATATTTATGCATTATTTTGGCATCTCCTAATAACATGATTTTCTTATGGATGTTTTGCATGTTGCCTCCTGCAAGTTTTTTGGGAACTGGGTTGAGTAATGTTAAGTCTGCAACCCGGCTAAGTAGCCCATCAGGCGCGGCAGGGTTTATCACTGGTTTCAGTAGCATGAAGTGTCAAGGGGTATTTCTACTCCCTCCTGGATGGAATGCTAGTCCACTGCAGAGTTGCCCTGAGCATTTAATTCAGCAGTACCCATTTACACACTTGAGTGGAGAGAGGCACTGTGAGAGTAAAGTGTCTTAGCCAAGGACACAACACAATGTCCCTGGCCAGAACTCAAACCCAGACCACTCAGTTTTGAGTCAAACACAGTAGCCATGAGGACACTGTGCCTCCCACTGTGTCAGGTGTCTGTGGCTGACTGTTTCGAAAAGACCAACAGTGAAAATCCCTTGAGGCAGAATTATTTTGATACTGTGTTTTAAAGTTCATTTGTGACCATTGTAAGCTTACAGAAAAATGTCTGACCTTGTTACATTTAAGGTGTATACCCTGAAGAACACTCTCAAGAAACCTGTTTATCCAATTGATGACAATGTCTCCAGAGCATTTTTATGTGCCATGGTGTCACTTATTGGAGGTTACAGAGATGCTCTACGACTCAAGCCTGTGAGTGTACGGTTTAACAGACTATTTCAATTTATTTTCCTTAGCCACATGTTGACAAATGGGTTGTTTGTGAGAGAAAAATGCATGTGGTATATATTTAATGGTTTAATTGCAACTAAGTGTTAATATTTTGCAACTGGTTTACAAATGACATTTGCATGTAGCAGTTGCTAAAAATTAATAATCTCTGACCTGCAAGTGAAGAATGATCATCGCAGTTAATTTTCCAATTTAAGCAATTGGAAAGAAGAAGCCTGAAAAAAACAGGGCTTCAACGGGATTCGAACCCGTGACCTCCGCGATACCGGTGCGATGCTCTACCAACTGAGCTATGAAGCCACACATTGGGAGCGAGGTCAATTTATTGAGTTCATATCACCCGTGAGGAATGAAATGATGTGAAGTATATGAAATAATTCATATTTGAACTGCGGTTATAGATGCAAGTGAAGAATGATCATCGCAGTTAATTTTCCAATTTAAGCAATTGGAAAGAAGAAGCCTGAAAAAAAAATCAGGGCTTCAACGGGATTCGAACCCGTGACCTCCGCGATACCGGTGCGATGCTCTACCAACTGAGCTATGAAGCCACACATTGGGAGCGAGGTCAATTTATTGAGTTCATATCACCCGTGAGGAATGAAATGATGTGAAGTATATGAAATAATTCATATTTGAACTGCGGTTATAGATGCAAGTGAAGAATGATCATCGCAGTTAATTTTCCAATTTAAGCAATTGGAAAGAAGAAGCCTGAAAAAAATCAGGGCTTCAACGGGATTCGAACCCGTGACCTCCGCGATACCGGTGCGATGCTCTACCAACTGAGCTATGAAGCCACACATTGGGAGCGAGGTCAATTTATTGAGTTCATATCACCCGTGAGGAATGAAATGATGTGAAGTATATGAAATAATTCATATTTGAACTGCGGTTATAGATGCAAGTGAAGAATGATCATCGCAGTTAATTTTCCAATTTAAGCAATTGGAAAGAAGAAGCCTGAAAAAAATCAGGGCTTCAACGGGATTCGAACCCGTGACCTCCGCGATACCGGTGCGATGCTCTACCAACTGAGCTATGAAGCCACACATTGGGAGCGAGGTCAATTTATTGAGTTCATATCACCCGTGAGGAATGAAATGATGTGAAGTATATGAAGTATATGAAGTATATGATTTTTTTCAGGCTTCTTCTTTCCAATTGCTTAAATTGGAAAATTAACTGCGATGATCATTCTTCACTTGCATCTATAACCGCAGTTCAAATATGAATTATTTCATATACTTCACATCATTTCATTCCTCACGGGTGATATGAACTCAATAAATTGACCTCGCTCCCAATGTGTGGCTTCATAGCTCAGTTGGTAGAGCATCGCACCGGTATCGCGGAGGTCACGGGTTCGAATCCCGTTGAAGCCCTGATTTTTTTCAGGCTTCTTCTTTCCAATTGCTTAAATTGGAAAATTAACTGCGATGATCATTCTTCACTTGCATCTATAACCGCAGTTCAAATATGAATTATTTCATATACTTCACATAATCTCTGACCTGTTGGTATTTTTTGCTCTTTTCTCGCCTGTATTATTTCTAAGTTAGTTCATGGCTGGGCATCACAGAGATTCATTTAACACATGCATGTAGAGACTAAAACAAACTCATATGTTCTAAAACTAATCAAACATTGATTTCATTTATTTTCTAAAAGTCCGTGTATTCTGTTCTTGTTAGTTATGTACCATGTTTAAATGTCCTCACATATTTTGTGGAGCTGACTGAGCGGTTCTAATGTTTTATACTTCTTGAACCAACTTTAGGGCGAGAAGATCTTCTTTGATAGAGACGTGTAAGTACTTTGTGATTGTTAATTATAGCCTGAATTTATCTAAATTAAGTTTTGACGATGACGTTACTGTAATACAATGTGCTGTCTTGTTGAAAACATGTTTTAGTTTAACATTATTTAAATTTATTTTACATTTTTACTTTGCTTGGGGCAAATGGAATTACTTGAAACATAAGTAAATTGTTTTGATAGTTTGATTTATCTATGGCTTGTCTCCCCTTAATTTTAATGTTGCCTATTTATTTCCTATATATATATCTTGATTTCCCATTTTACTTTATGATGTATTTATATTATATAGCACGTTCACGTTAAGGTAATTCCTTAGTATTGCATTGCGCATCCCTACTGCGCACGATTTTCGCGTCATCAGCGCGTGCACATGAGCGCGTGCACGTGCAAAACGTAAGAGATTTCCCTCAAACTAAGCTCGATAACGGAATAAATTCCTCTTTTCTCTTAAACGAGCACGGTGACCCCCGATTTTTATTTCAGGTATTTGCTAAGAACAGTCTAATGAAGAACATATTTGAAGAGGAAAAAAAGTTTGATAGTAGAACATAATTTTTTTTTGGAAAATAGTTCCCAACTGGGTGTATTTTGGCCAAGGCGAGGACTTGAGTTAATCACGAAACTGTCCGAAAAAGTGCAATATTCCCGCAACCAGGCGATCAAAAACGGCTTAAATGAAGCAATACTGCTTATGTCAATAAATGAAGCTTTACTCTTAAGACAAAACTTTGTGCCTTTCAAGTAACCAAGATTTAATTCTGTATGAAGGTGATTCGAACTTTTAACGCGCAACCAGTAAAAATACCCCATTTTAAGAGCCTGCTGACGCGTAAACAAGCACGGTGACCCCATTTTTTTATTGCATTTTTATTATGTTCATATTATGAATGTTCATTACGCCAAGTTTCAAAAAAAGTTTCATAGTAGAACAATTTCAAGGGAATTACCTTAAAACGAGTTAATTGTACTCATATGTGAAATGTGGATAAATAAATTACTACTACTACTACTACTACTACTACTACTACTACTACTACTACTACTACTACTACTACTACTACTACTACTACTACTACTACTACTACTACTACTACTACTACTACTACTACTACTACTACTACTACTACTACTACTACTACTACTACTACTACTACTACTACTACTACTACTACTACTACTACTACTACTACTACTACTACTACTACTACTACTACTACTACTACTACTACTACTACTACTACTACTACTACTACTACTACTACTACTACTACTACTACTACTACTACTACTACTACTACTACTACTACTACTACTACTACTACTACTACTACTACTACTACTACTACTACTACTACTACTACTACTACTACTACTACTACTACTACTACTACTACTACTACTACTACTACTACTACTACTACTACTACTACTACTACTACTACTACTACTACTACTACTACTACTACTACTACTACTACTACTACTACTACTACTACTACTACTACTACTACTACTACTACTACTACTACTACTACTACTACTACTACTACTACTACTACTACTACTACTACTACTACTACTACTACTACTACTACTACTACTACTACTACTACTACTACTACTACTACTACTACTACTACTACTACTACTACTACTACTACTACTACTACTAACTACTACTACTACTACTACTACTACTACTACTACTACTACTACTACTACTACTACTACTACTACTACTACTACTACTACTACTACTACTACTACTACTACTACTACTACTACTACTACTACTACACTACTACTACTACTACTACTACTACTACTACTACTACTACTACTACTACTACTACTACTACTACTACTACTACTACTACTACTACTACTACTACTACTACTACTACTACTACTACTACTACTACTACTACTACTACTACTACTACTACTACTACTACTACTACTACTACTACTACTACTACTACTACTACTACTACTACACTACTACTACTACTACTACTACTACTACTACTACTACTACTACTACTACTACTACTACTACTACTACTACTACTACTACTACTACTACTACTACTACTACTACTACTACTACTACTACTACTACTACTACTACTACTACTACTACTACTACTACTACTACTACTACTACTACTACTACTACTACTACTACTACTACTACTACTACTACTACTACTACTACTACTACTACTACTACTACTACTACTACTACTACTACTACTACTACTACTACTACTACTACTACTACTACTACTCTACTACTACTACTACTACTACTACTACTACTACTACTACTACTACTACTACTACTACTACTACTACTACTACTACTACTACTACTACTACTACTACTACTACTACTACTACTACTACTACTACTACTACTACTACTACTACTACTACTACTACTACTACTACTACTACTACTACTACTACTACTACTACTACTACTACTACTACTACTACTACTACTACTACTACTACTACTACTACTACTACTACTACTACTACTACTACTACTACTACTACTACTACTACTACTACTACTACTACTACTACTACTACTACTACTACTACTACTACTACTACTACTACTACTACTACTACTACTACTACTACTACTACTACTACTACTACTACTACTACTACTACTACTACTACTACTACTACTACTACTACTACTACTACTACTACTACTACTACTACTACTACTACTACTACTACTATACTACTACTACTACTACTACTACTACTACTACTACTACTACTACTACTACTACTACTACTACTACTACTACTACTACTACTACTACTACTACTACTACTACTACTACTACTACTACTACTACTACTACTACTACTACTACTACTACTACTACTACTACTACTACTACTACTACTACTACTACTACTGACTACTACTACTACTACTACTACTACTACTACTACTACTACTACTACTACTACTACTACTACTACTACTACTACTACTACTACTACTACTACTACTACTACTACTACTACTACTACTACTACTACTACTACTACTACTACTACTACTACTACTACTACTACTACTACTACTACTACTACTACTACTACTACTACTACTACTACTACTACTACTACTACTACTACTACTACTACTACTACTACTACTACTACTACTACTACTACTACTACTACTACTACTACTACTACTACTACTACTACTACTACTACTACTACTACTACTACTACTACTACTACTACTACTACTACTACTACTACTACTACTACTACTACTACTACTACTACTACTACTACTACTACTACTACTACTACTACTACTACTACTACTACTACTACTACTACTACTACTACTACTACTACTACTACTACTACTACTACTACTACTACTACTACTACTACTACTACTACTACTACTACTACTACTACTACTACTACTACTACTACTACTACTACTACTACTACTACTACTACTACTACTACTACTACTACTACTACTACTACTACTACTACTACTACTACTACTACTACTACTACTACTACTACTACTACTACTACTACTACTACTACTACTACTACTACTACTACTACTACTACTACTACTACTACTACTACTACTACTACTACTACTACTACTACTACTACTACTACTACTACTACTACTACTACTACTACTACTACTACTACTACTACTACTACTACTACTACTACTACTACTACTACTACTACTACTACTACTACTACTATACTACTACTACTACTACTACTACTACTACTACTACTACTACTACTACTACTACTACTACTACTACTACTACTACTACTACTACTACTACTACTACTACTACTACTACTACTACTACTACTACTACTACTACTACTACTACTACTACTACTACTACTACTACTACTACTACTACTACACTACTACTACTACTACTACTACTACTACTACTACTACTACTACTACTACTACTACTACTACTACTACTACTACTACTACTACTACTACTACTACTACTACTACTATACTACTACTACTACTACTACTACTACTACTACTACTACTACTACTACTACTACTACTACTACTACTACTACTACTACTACTACTACTACTACTATACTACTACTACTACTACTACTACTACTACTACTACTACTACTACTACTACTACTACATACTACTACTACTACTACTACTACTACTACTACTACTACAACTACTACTACTACTACTACTACTACTACTACTACTACTACTACTACTTTTTCAAGTACACGTGTTAAAGGCAGTTCATTACCGGGTGTTTCCCTGCAGTAAAAATGAAACGTTAAATGTTCTTATATATCACTTGATGCCCATTGTTTTAGTGTAAATGCTATTTCTGTTTGTCGTCATAGATTTGTTCAGTCGAAATCAAACAGTACAAGACAGTTGTTGGAGTTCATTCTTCAGCTACAGATCTTTGAGCAGGTAATGGTCCAATATTTATATGCTAATTTTCGTATTGATTAGCACAGTGACTGAGCAAAGGGCTATCCTAAATCTCAAAATGAAGCCATTTCCTCTACTCTTTTGTCGTCTTTTACAAGCACTTTAATATGACGCGTATTCTTGTTATATTAAAATGTAACTGAGCTTAAAATTTATAATTGATGATAAATCTAGCGCGTTTGAATCCTTTATAGTTCATTATGGGCATTGAAATCTGCTTTATTACTTTTTGCAGTTTATAGCAGAAAGGCTGGACATGTTAAATGAGGGAAGAGGATTTAACGACGCATTCGAAGAACAAATCGGTCTGCAAGCTGAAAGTAAGTAAA
This sequence comes from Platygyra sinensis, assembly GCA_019787425.1. Lineage (NCBI taxonomy): Eukaryota > Metazoa > Cnidaria > Anthozoa > Scleractinia > Merulinidae > Platygyra > Platygyra sinensis. The sequence continues at coordinate 21,221 of JAHPZR010036913.1, forward strand.
TTAGCATGTTATCTGCTTCTTTTTTGACTGTAATGGTCTATAATTTTTTTTCTGGGCAATATGTGATTTTTTTGGCCGGTTGAAGCAAGAGCCGCAAAAAACCGTATGCTCTCGCATCCTAATGGGAACTCTCTCTTTCTAAGTTTGAACGCTTCGCCTTGATTAATTTGTGTCACTCTCATTTTGGATTGTTTGACTGCGGAGATTGGTTCATAAAAAGTGTTGCAGCCATTGTAAATGTATTATTGTATTTAAGCAATGAGCCGCAATACTATGACCAGTCTTGATATGGCTTACGTAACTTTTTCCCACCTCACCTGATAACGAAGCTAATCACATTCAAAGTTGTAGTTTATATCAACCAATCACATTAAAAGTCGTAGTTTAGATCAACCAATCACAACCTTGGTTTCAATCACCAACAATTTGCGCATCCTTTGTCAGTCTTTAAGATGCAAGTTTTTTCTTTCTTTCATAACTTGACCATTCTTCTCTTCTCGGAAATTGTAATTGTTGTGATTAATTGGTAATAAGCGTTCGTGTCGTCCAATTCGGTCTGTAATCGTACTCGTGAAACAAATTGTTATCACTCGTATCATTACAGACCGAATTGGACTCCACTCAGTCCTATTACCATTAAATATTAATATTGAATTTCTTGTCCGGCCGCTGGAGTAAACAGGCTTTTGGAGAAATGTTTTCGATATATATTTAACAAATAAAGAAGCCTAAGCCGTGTATTACACTGTGATAAACACAATGTCATTTGAGAACACGAGGAAGTGAGTGTTTTCTACATTTCTCGAGTGTTCTCAAATGACCGGAGTGTTTTATCACAGTGTAATACACGGCTTGGGCTTCTTCATTTGCTTTAAAATATAGATTTTACGCGCGCAAAACAATAAAACACGCTTTTTCTATGTTTTATACTCTGATTTATTAAATCCATTTTGAAATCACTGGTTATCCTTGCAATCTGATTGGCTCTCAGGGGTGCGATTTATTCACGAATCGCACTATTTTTTGCTCTAAATCGCATCTTTTTCTCAGCCAATGAGAATGAGACAGTAAAACAAAATAGCCAATCAGATTTCAAGGTAAGTTTAACATAACCAATAAAATTTCAGGAAAATGAGAGACAAAAAGCCAAAGTGTTGCGAATTTTGCCACCACAGGTTACCAGTTGTCTTTTCTTTTTCAAAACAATTGACGAATTTAATTAATTATTGTTTCTGAATGATGACAATGAGCTCCTTCAGGCTGAAGACCTTCTTCACAAGAAGTTTCCAACATTCAGTGTCCATTTTGACGAATATTTTGGCGTTTTTTCTTCAACATCTGCTCAAGATCCGTATCAGCCCAAGTCCAGGAAAACAAACGAAAACCACACAACAACAACTTCATAGCCATCAAGGTACATGTTTCCAGGTTCCCGGTAGTTTCAAACAAAGCAGTTCAAGAGCTCAATTCTGTCCCTGTGAATATAAATACGTAGTCTTTCGACCCGCTTCACAAAACAGTGAATAAACGAACGTCCTCCGAAGCTGGTGCCAGTGTCGATACCGCCATCTTGAAAAATGTATCCTGAAACAAACGGCGCCGCACGAACTTGACAAGGTTCTGAGTACAAAGTTCTACGCCGAGGTCACAAAAAGAAACAGAGATACTAAAGAACTGGAATCCCTTAAAATCATGCAGAGTGCCATTCAACGGTATTTAAAAGAGAAAACTATTCACAGCTGGGCATCGTGCAGTCGAGGGAGTTTCACAACTCAATAAGAAATCCATCGCAGAATTACACCGGCTGCACCCTAGCCTGCGAACAGGCTCCCGGTTTGGTTGGGTTTAGGGCGAGATAGTCAAGTGTAGTCTAGGGCGAGCGGGACGAGCCGAGAGCGGTCTGGTGAGGAGGGAGTGCGCAGGGGAGCCTGTAGACATTCCATTGATGCCAGCCGTTCCATGATACCAGCTCCTGGTATCAAGATCTGATTGGTTGAATCGATGACTGTTGACAGCTCTGAGATAAATAATTGACAGATCTTGACAACTGCTTGTAAATTAGCATAATTCTTGCCGAGACCGTCAACAACGGCTCCCGTGTGCACTGCACACCCGGGGGGGGGTACTCCCTTATATGGGCTATATAGGTATGTGCGGCCCCAAAGGGTATGGTTTTTCAGCCGTTTTAGTCATAAATAGGGTATCAATTTCGGTTGATTTTGGCCATTTTGGTCATAAATAGGGTATGGTTTTTGTACTCTAGCCTCAATATGGGTATATTTTTAAGAAACCAAAAGAAAATTAACAAAAGTCCTTCACAAATTATGTTTACGGTAATTTAACTTTGGTCTGAGCTAGGGATCCAATTATAACGCACGTCTGAAACAGGATTTTGATGCAAGGTTCAGGTCATAAATAGGGTTTCGAATTTTTGGTCAGGTCATAAATAGGGTAGGGAATATCGCAGATTTTGGTCATAAATAGGGTAAGGGTTTTGGGGAGCGGGCCGCACACCCCCACCCAATTTTTCTGGAGTACCCCCCCCCCCCCTCCGGGACTGCACAGTTCACTGACGACGAATTTGAAGCAGCTTTGAGCAATTCTTTGCAACATTTTCGTCATATCTCTTGTTTGAAACGTGAGTGAAGCTATGCCTTGAAACTGTGGCGTAGAAGCGCGATGTTTTCGGAATTCTACAGACTGGTTTCGGAAAGAGCCTAATTTTTCAATTGCTACCGCGTCTATGATGGTAAACAGTGGTAAATAAGATAGACAGGCCAAACACGACTCCTACGGTTCGTGCCATTTGTTGATTTGCCGTTTATTTTTCGGTGTTTCGACCTTTTTGTCGCTTCACTCTTGTTCATGAAAGGCATTTCGTATTGTGTTATAAAGAGAAAACTAGAGCCGTTAAATCGTACTATGCGGCAAATTTTAAGAAGTCATAGGTTTGCATGATTTCCGCTGTTATCTGCGTGTTGTTTCGTTGAGTTTGACACCTCTATAATTTGCCATGTGTTAGAGTATTGTTTTGGCTCATTTCTATTACAAGATTTGTTTTTTTTAAGTCTCCAAGTATTTGCTTTTAAGGGACAAAATATGACATTTACCGTGAACGCAGAGTTGCTTACTCGCATTCTATATTGAGACGCCGGGCCCGGCTATGATTAGAACTGTTTGCAAGTACAGTAGGTAGATTCTTATCACGGGTGTCATATTTGCCCTCCCACGTTTTCCTTCGCAGCTTTACTTCGAGAAAGCTATAGGCTTGTCTAGAGAAATTCTAATGTTCCTTGCAGCTATCTGATCGAGCTTATGTTCGTGGAGCTCGATGTGTAGGTTTATTTCTCCTTTGATTGTTCTGGTGCCACAGGATTTAAATTTAACTCATTACGCGCAAGTCTGGTCGACTGTGTTGCGTGTTGTATATGCCATTGTTCGGCTTAGTTCTGATTGTAGACCTCTTAAAACTTGCCGCCCAGCACGATCTAACGGCTCTAGTTTTCTCATTTAGGCTGGCTGGCTCAAAATCGAACCGTCGTGCTGCGAAGGCCAAAATATCCCCAAGGAATGGACGTAAACGCCTCAAATCACGATCAGCCGAAGCTTGAATAACTCGCTTCCCATTCCATCGGTCACTGGTTCACAAATCTCATCGCAACGGCCTGAAAATTGCTCGTTTACCAGCTCAAATTTGCCTCTTTCGCTGTTGCATCATGCGTGAAGCCAACGGTGAAGATACCAGATTTGAAAATCGAAGCTTAGCGACCGCATCCGCTCGACAAAAACAACACTCGGCAGGGATGGGAGGGAACTATTGCCTATACCATATAGGCATACATGGTAAGCGGCTCGTGCAATTTCAACTTTTTGAAAAACTCACATCGTGCAAATTAATTCCAAATTGAACGAGAAAAACCGTATGATTACCTATACAAATTGCACTCCACTCAGTTCAATTACCATTATAAAACATGGGTTTTTGACCAATCAGAGCGC